>JAVXUL010000017.1:684699-745661 GCA_035590515.1 Trichilia minutiflora | reverse complement strand
TCCTTCACATAATCTCTCACCGTGCCCCTTCCTCAATGAGTCACGAGCGAGCCATGCCACATTGCATGGGAGGAACTGATCCTTTACTTCCTTCTTGCGCTTGCGGGCATATTAGTTAGGCGAAGCAGTCGGTACACGGTACATTCAATCAAGTCCGTTGCTGGTGCAAGTCAAAGCAGCTAGTTCGAGGGTCCAAGTCTAGCAATAAGCTAGTGCGAAGGCTAGCTGGTGAAAGTCGATAATGCTTAGTCGGTGACGGTGAAGAAGGCTTTGTAGGTTCATCAAGAGATTGGATCGGTTCATAATTCCCTGCTGGCTTTGTCGGTGAAGAAGAAGCCCAATGAAAAAATCCCTTGCTCGGAAGTAAAAACCCTTCGCAACGCTTGGAAGTGGAAGTCAACAACCCTTCCCCTGCCACTAGCCTAAGCCTATGAAAAAGTACGCCCTTCCAGTACCCATTGAAAGTTCAGAAGTTCAGCTCTTTGTCAATACGAACCTACCCTTTTTTTGTCCTTCCCCTGGCTTCGCCTATGGTACTACCGTAGCTACCGGTGGTGGTACCTCCGTCTATGCGGGTTCTGCCTCAGTAGCTGCCTTTGCTTATGGTCAATCTGTATCCGCTGCTGTCTTCCCAGAGACTGATGGTGAGTATCAATAGATCTCTTTTCCACCTAGGTCAAAGGGCTATGCCGCTATATATGCTAGACCGAAGTATGCTCCTAGGGTAAGCTACTGGCTTTGGATCTGCCTCTCGAGCACGAGCATCAGACTTTGTTGAATCACACTCCCTCTCTCTGTTCTACGATGAACTCCCTCCTGTTCGTGTGCACAAGCTATCTGTCCAATGGAGGGCACTGTAAGAACCGATTCTCTGATTCAATCCAATATCCCAAAGGCCGATGAAAGCCAGCCCAATAGCAAGAAGGATTTTTCAACGATTGGAATGCTTCCTTCCTTTTGTGCTTTGCTTGCAAGTTAGTTTTGCGTATCAGTTCCTTGCTTTCCTTCCCCAGCTTGAAGTTCCAAGCCTTAGGTCTGTCAGGTACTTACCAAGACCTACGATTAGCGGGATAAGCGCCCTTTGATTTGATGCAATACTTCCTTCACTAATGCAGTCTATTGCTCCTGCTCTCCTTGCGGTCTTTCGCTTTGGTGCTAGCCTTCCCTTTGTCCCTATCCGAGGTAGGGTAACTCTTCCGAGAGCCGGCTCAGAAGTGCGGTAACAACATTTTGGTTATCTCTTTACTTTATATAGGTCAGTCAGTGTCCTTAGTCTAGTCCTTTAAAAGTTTTTTTATTTATTAGCCCCCCCTCTAATCACGAGGCTTTACCAAAGCCGGCCCTTACGTAATAGGCGTAGAAAAAGGTTTCTTGTTCGGGGTAGATAGAGAAGGGAAAATCAGTCCTCTTTCGAGTGGAAGGCGGTATAGCTCTTGCTCTTTCTCAGGTAGGCGAAGGTTTTTCTAGTCTTGCCAAGAGCGTTGTACACGAGCCATCGTTGCTCGGATTGGAGAGCTCACCCGGGAAGAGACTTTCTTCTTCTTCTCCTGTCGATAGCCTTGTCTTTTCCTTTGAGTCCTATCTTTTTGGTAAAGAGAGCTTCTTATTCATCGTTTATCGAGACTCTATACATTTTATCATCTAAAACCTCTTCATTAGCTAAAGATTTTCCAAGTCTGCTAGAGTTGGTTCCTTGGCCCCGCCACGGGTTGCAGTAATGAAACCTTTAAATTCAGGTTTCAACCCATAGATAATGATCCTCCTAATTCTTATCTCAGTAATTGGGAAGATTTGGAAATTTCTTCACAAATGGATTGAACTTTGGAAAAAGAAAAAAGGAGTGATATTTCCTGCAAGATGGATAAGAGCTCATTCTCAAGCCAAGCCGTTGAAGCTTTTCCTCATTTGTTTTGGCAAATACTCTTTCGTGTGTCCCAGGACGCCTTGGGTGTCTTCGCATCCTGGATCCGTGTTAGAAAGTCGTCCCTTCTACTAACCTAAAATACATACCAGACTTGGCCAGCCTTTACTTTCCACTTCTTCAACTCATAAGCTTTGGTGGTGTGGTGTCGGAAACCGCCAATAATCTCCCATAAATCCTGTCCGATAATATTGCTATGAGTTTTAACATTTCCTTTACCTGAGATTTTGATTTATTTGATTTTTAAATCTTGCTAACTGAGTTAGCCAAATCAGCCATAGTAACTTGGTGATGCCCAGCAGTCAAGTCAACTAAGTGTCCCACTTCACAGGTCTGGACTGTGCACTAGCGGAATCCCCTCTGGAACCGGTCCCTGTCCCGCTCTGATACCAATTGTAGAGTATCAAGTGGTAGTAGCTAAACGAAAACAAAAATAGTCAATTTAATACACAGAAAAAAATGATGTCACAAGATGATACAAATAAATACACTTCTGCATAGGACTTATAATAATAATAAGAAAGGCAAGGAGCACTTAACAACAGATATGTGGCCAGACACTAAAGACTTCTCACAACCAAAGGCTAGATTGGACAAGAAAGCAAGTTTGCAGTTGAATTAAACCTTCCGGGAAGACACTTCCACTAATCACCACTCACACACTAAAATCTTTCTTCAACTCACACTATGCACGCCCTCATGTTTAAAGCAAGACTAATATATAGTTTATCATAGTCGGTGAAGAGAAGAGTCGGTGATGCACCGCCACCATCTTATTCAATTTAACCAATCGTTATGTTAGCTTTCTAAAATAAGAATTAAAAAGGATTTCGAACTCTATCTGTCAATTGCTTTCCTTGCGCACGTGTACACTGCACATGCAAATAAATGCATATGAGTGATTGCCCGAATGACTGAATTCCCCTTTCCTTCAGTTACATCCAGTCTCAGTGCAGCTTCCAACTACCGATGCTTGGACGTATAGCAAGATTCAATAGTATGTCATAGGGGAATGGTATATGAAATGAAAGGCTGGAAAGAGAGCTGGAGATGAGCGCTAGCCAATGGTTAATACTTTTCTTAGCAATTACCAGTGATGCCCCTATCATCATAATGGAAAGGGGTACTCTCGAGCTGATCTGTAACGGATCGACCGTTAGTCGGGCTGATCTGTGATTGCTCAAGGCGACCGAGAGGACACATACCTCCTCCTTTGGAAAAGAGACTCACTGCCATTGATTCCCCAAGGCCGGAACCTGTATAATATCAACATAAAGAAATTTGATTAGTAATAGTAATGACTTGATGTTGATATTCGTAAGGGGTCAAAGCGCGCCTGTATAGCTTTCTAGAGCAGAGATCTAGCAACGCATTCTCTAACAGCTTTTCACAGACTCTCTTATGCAGACGATGTCAAAGAGACCATTCGTTCACAGCCTTTACGCCCACTCCCACTCAACTACTATTAGACCCCAATCTTTTGGGCATCCGCTAAAACCAACCCTGCAGGCCTGAAGTCTATTTGTCCAATCGTTCCCTTCCGAATAGCTTGGCTTGCATTCGAGGGGGATGAATGTCTTATCTTGTTCTAGTTATAATAGAGAATTATGCATTAGTCTTTTTTGTCTCAATCCCTCTACAAGCGCTTATGTAGCATCTCTGAGAACAAGCCCTTCCTTCAAAACCTATTCTTACCAAGACATTCCGACTACACCGCTTCACCTCAAAGACTAGAAAAAGAAGTTCACTGTCCCAAAGAAGCAGACCTCTATTATCATATCCTTGCTTTGACGGGGATATCTAAACAATATTCATTGCGGACAAAAAGAAAAGGGAGTTAGTTCACTTAGGGCAAGCAGTTCGTCGCAGCCTTTTCTTCTTCTTTCTAAGAGGGCATTCCTCGATGCACCCCCACTTGCTTATGTTGGCATATTAGAAGGCCATTAGACTCACTTACTTGTTCTTGTTCTTTCTTGCGAATTGTCTTCGATTCTAAGCCCTTACCCTGCTAACTCTTTGAAAGAAAGTAAACCTCTTTCAGACTTTCCTATTAGAGAAAGCAGAATTTGAGCATCCCAAGGGAAGGAAAGATGAATGGGAAGGGGGCGTCTGATCTACCCTTGAGGCTAATTAAAAGAAAAGGATTACCTACCTTTACTGTAAGGCTTTGGGAAAGCCTGCCCCGAGTAAACTCGCGATTCTCTTAGGCGTCTACATCGAGGAGGGAATTCTTTCATACTACCACAGCCTCAGCCGCTGCAGCAGTATCATCATCAGATAGAGATTCATATACTATACTACTCTTTGCGGCATATGCGTCAATGACTTTTCCCTCGGGTGGAATAAAATAAGCAGTTAAAGGAGCCGCATCAAAGGCAATGAAATCTTGTTGCGGAAATGAGTATGCTCTTGTGGGAAATTGACTGGTATTCAATCCATTTTTGAACTCTTACTTAATTCGCCTACTTCCCTGGTAAGATTTGCTTTTCTATTTAGCACTGCTATAGGGAGGAATCCTAATAAGTGGTTTTGGCCTCTTTTCTATGGATAGTAGCGAATACGGTCCAACGAGGTAGAATACTTTCTTATCTAGATAAGAGAGTGTTCCAGAAGAGCTTTTTGCCCTAAATCAATTGGCTTGTAGACTGTTTTTGAGTTTGTTGAGCATGACGAAGTATCCCGTCCCGGGTTTTCCCTTCTATGACGCTTAGTTCTAGAAGCTGAAGAGCTAGCGTGGTTTTGAGGAGCAGTGCCGGGAAGCAGGGATTGAAAGAAGTAGTTCCTTCTCGGCATCAGAAGGACCGAAGGTTGTACTACGTTCAGGGATGGGTCTTCCTGTTCTTTCTCAGCCGCTAAAGGAAGAAAGATCTCTGATCCAGTGGATGTGAGGTAAGCCGATCCCATGAGAAGCCGAGCACTCTCCTTTTAGCCGTGTAACTTGGTCTATTGGTCTACTGGTCTATTAGTCCATGTTCTCTTTTCGTTATCCGCATTGGAGCTAGAAAGGACTGCAAGTCGGACTATGTTTTGGTTCACCGCCCAATCTAATCATACGAAAACTAGCTCAGAACAGAACCTGGTTCACTTCTCTAATTACATAAGTTAATGTCTTCTTTCCTGCTTCTCTAATAAAGAAATCCTCCACCCAATAGAGCCTAGCCGAGTTCTCCAGTGTGGACCGAAAATGCCTCGCTCGTGGTTTCGTTTAACATTGATGTTGGGGATCAAAATCTTACTTGCCTTGCTGAAACTTTACTTGTAGGATTGCACTTGAAAAACCTTTACCCGCATACCAATGTCTGTCTTTAAGCCTTCCCTTATCCGCCTCTCTTTCAGAACCGTTATCCTCGAGTCCTCTCACTCGCTTTTTTAATTGATGTTGTCCTCTCAATCTAGAGGGCTCATGTCCCCTCCCAAGAGAGGGGGGTCCATCTTCCCCTTCTATCCTTATAGTCGGTTCAGCTCGTCCCTAATACGGATTTTGGGGCCCATCCAAGGTCTCTAGTGGATCACGCTGGTTTGTTACCTTTATTGATGATTGTACCAGGATGACATGATGGGTGTGCTTGATGAAATCTAAGGGAGAAGTGAATACCTTGTTTCATTGATACATGGGTTAAAACCCAATACAATAAACAAATACAGATCCTCCGAAGTGACAATGGTTGAGAATATATGGTTGATGAATTGAAGCGGTACTTGGAGGCAAGGGGAATGGTTCACCAAACCACTAGTTCATATACCCCTCAGCAGAATGGAGTAGCTGAAAGGAAGAATAGGCACCCGCTGGAGATTGTTCGTGCCGGGGCACATATGCCCTTGTCTTATTGGGGGGAAGCGGTGGTCACTGCGGCATATTTGATTAATCGAGTTCCCACGAGCTCGCTGGGATTCAAAACTCCCATGCCGGTGTTTACTGAATTGGAATCCCCAGGGAATCAGAGTTAGCACCACAGGTCTTTGGATGTGTTGTCTTTCTACATTTACATAAACATCAACGCGACAAGCTTAGTCCCCGAGCCTTGAAGTTCTTGGGTTCATCAAAAGGGGTACAGGTGCTATCATCCCCCAACGAAGCAAATGTTTGTAAGTATGGATGTAGTGTTCCATGAGGATACCATGTACTTTGATGAAGAGTCTGAACTTAAGGGGGAGTACTTCCAAGAAATTCAGACCCTTGACTATGATTACGAGTTAGTTGATCAAGAAAAAGGTGATGTAGGCCCAGAAGGCAGTGACTTGAGAGACGTGGGGGTACTGGTGGAGCTGAAGTAGGCAGTGAAGGAAGTAGTGAGATGGGTGAACTGTTAGGAGAAGAGCTGGATGTTGAAGTACCTGAGACTGAGCCTCCTGCTGAATGCTGAAATACCACTCCAATAATCTCCTGAGAATGTTCTTGATGAAATTCCTGAACCCACTCTCAGACAACTACCGGTATTCCTAAACCCTTCTATTCACCTGTATGAACCTGACCTCACTAGTAGAGTCAAATATCCAATGAGCCAATATGTGAGTCACCATCGGTTATCTGAATCAAATATGTCATTTGTGAATCAATTATCCTCTATTGCTATTCCTAACAGTGTGCAGGAAGCTGATCCAGGCAGCGATGAATGAGGAGATGAAGTCCCTACAAAAGAATAAGACGTGGGAAATAGTGGATTGCCCTCCAGGAAAGAAACCCGTGGGATTCCGATGGGTCTACACTGTGAAATATAAGGCAGATGGAACAGTTGAGCGATTTAAAGCAAGACTAGTGGCAAAAGGGTACACTCCGACCTATGGAGTGGATTACCTTTGCCCCCGTGGGAAAAAGAAATAATGTCCGAGTCCTATTGTCCTTGTCGGCAAATCTGGATTGGCCACTACAACAATTTGATGTGAAGAATGCTTTCCTACATGGTGAGCTGAATGAAGAGGTGTACATGGACCTCCCGCCTGGGTTGCCAAGCAGGGGGAGTGCAGTATGTAAGTTGAAAAAGGCCTTATATGGTTTGAAACAATCTCCGAGAGCCTGGTTGGTTTGAAACAATCTCCAAGAGCCTGGTTGGGGAGATTTACTAAATCAATGAAAGCTGCTGGCTACAAAGAAACTAATTCAGATCATACTTTATCAAAAGGGGTTCAGGAAATGTTACGGCACTCTTAGTGTATGTGGATCATATGATTGTTACAGGGAATGATCCAATTGAGATGGAGAATTTGAAGAAGTACTTGTTCCGCGAGTTTGAGATGAAGGACTTGGGTTAAGTACTTCCTAGGGATTGAAGTATCCCGATCCACTGCAGGTATTTTCTTATCCCAACGAGAGTATACTTTGGACCTTTTGCAGGAAACGGGCATTAAAGGGTGTCAACCGGTAGATACTCCAGGATTGAAGTTGGGAATTGATCCAAATCAGGTACCAGTTGATAAAGGAAGGTACCAACGGTTGGTGGGGAGGCTGATAGCCCTTGCCCATACGAGGCCGGATTTGGCCTATGCCTTGAGTGTTGTCAGTCAATATTTGCATAATCCTGGACATTAGTGCTGTTATGAAAATTCTGCGCTACTTGAAGTCTGCCCCCGGGAAGGGAATCTTGTTCAAGAGGGTTTCTGGTCCTTGGGACATAACCGCCTTCACGGATGCCGATTGGGCTGGGTCCATTGATGATAGACGGTCAACATCAGGTTACTTTACCTTCGTGGGTGGAAATCTGGTAACATGGAGAAATAAAAAGCAGAATGTTCTTGCTCGATCTAGTGCCGAGGCTTAATTTAGAGGTATGGCTCTTGGCTCGATCTAGTGCCGAGGCTTAGTATGGCTCTTGGCTCGGAAAAGATATAGGTGGATTACGGTATGGGAATAACTTAGTACCTTATTCCGTTGCTGGGCTAGAAGCTGATAATTGGGAACCATACGTGCCGGAACGGGAAAGTCATTACTACAGGTAGTATATGTATCGGATTCCTTGCTCCTCTCCCTCGTTGAGGCTCGGATTCTTTGGTTTCTGCAACGTCGATTCCATGATTATTAGTGAAAATGCAGTTACGTCACCCTATATTACGCTTCCACTTTTTACCCTACCGAACCAACAACGGAATGCCAGCATCTCTTTCCTCAAAGGAAGAAAGAAGGGCTGCGAATGAACTCTCCTATTCCGAACGGTATAGAATAAAGGTAATGATGTGTAAGCTGTGTAGTCCCAACCGAATCCAAAAGCAGTATTAAAGAAGCATGAATTCTAAATAGTTGTAGTTGTTCGTGGACTTTTTCTAAGTACGCCGTTACGACTGCTCGGAGCCCTGGACGTCCCACCAGTCTAAACATATTATGAACCCCTTTAATGCCTATATCGAAATCCTATTATAGGCTTAAGGACAAAGGAATCAGCTTCGCTTTCTATTACCCTCGGTACAAATCCAAACAAGGAGCTAAAGAAGCTTGTTCAGGATCGGGATTCCATGATTCTGGTTTATCGGGAAAGCTCTTATTATCGATTCAATGAAAGATTTCGGGCTCATCCACCACCCCGTCGATTCAATTCTTATTATTTCTGTTAGCGCTAACGCCCTTATTAGAATAGGCTTTCGCGAGTTTGATTGCTGGGATAGCGATTCCATGATTCATTAGCGATTCAATTCTTATTATATAGTCTTTGCTTTGGCGTGAGCGTACCAGCAAGGTCTTCCCCTCGTTAAGGTGTTCAAATGAGTACACCTTCCTCCCCCTGATAGAAGCAGAAGCCGGTACCAAGTAAGACATCTGGCTACTTCACTCGATCTCCATACGAATGAGATCAAAAAGGCCATCGCAAACAAGGCAATAACGCTATAACTAAGTAGAGTCAAAGCTTAAAAATGTACCTTCTAAGCTTGTTCCGTAGCTAGTCGTCTTCCTTGGCTTTCTTCCAGCCGTTGCTGGTTGGGTTCTTAGTACGACTAGAAGGTTATAAAGGTGAAGGCAGTAAAGCGGAGAGGTAAACCTCTCAAAGCCCTTGCTTGCTCCGTTGATAGATGGTCGTTTATACGCGGATTCCTTGGTCCGTTCCTTGTTGTACTTAAGTTGGACCCCTTTAATTGATGATGCGATTGTTCGGACTACTTTATATGCGATTGAGAGGACCAAAAAGCCTAATAAAGTTAGACTCGTTCTTCTTGACTTCCTATCCTTTGTCTGCTGGCATTGAGTGTGCACCTTGGGAATACTTGACTTTGGAGAGCTTCTCCTTTCTATGGGAAAGGTTTCAAATACGGATTCTTCCCTTATCCAGCTTAAAAGCGGATGATGATCCCTAATCAATAAGCGGGAGAGGAAATAATGGAATTAAAGGAGCCTGAGCTACCTCGTAAGCACTTTGGGCGCTGGCTTTTCGAAACCAAGTTAGGGAATCAGTGACCAACAGCTTGATAAAGCATTCAAAAAAGTTGCATCTCTTACGAGAAATGGAGATTTTCTTTCTCGTACTCGCCCGTACTTGAGACTCTTTCTCGGCTTGACTAAACCTATCTTTCTTACCGTGCAAGCCCTTGCTCGCTTTGAGAAGAGGAATTGGAACTTCTTTTCTTTATTTGCCTTGAGCCTTGCTTATTCAATTACTAGCTTTTTAACTAGAACAATTCCTGACGTGAGCTACTCAGACGGATTGGACTGAAACCGGCCTAAAAGCAAAGATAAGAAGTGGCCTATTCCTTCCCCCAATAGATCAGTATATCGCCCCTTCCCTGAGGAAGGCACGGGAGCACCCCCTTAATGAGAGATCTTGAGCTTGACTCATCGATGGAAAATCGATCTTTCTACTCTTTCTCGCCCCGCCTAACATCTCTCATTCCTTTTCTGACCTACGGCACTGAACGTCAACCCCTCTGATAGAAAGTCAATGAGCGCGGTGCAACAAAGCTTCTAGTTTCGGTATCTCTCCCGTGGGTATACCCTTCATCAATAGTGAGTATCTCTCTCGTGAAGTAAGAATTTCTAATATGAGCTGAATCCACTACTGGAAAGGCAGGAGGGCGAAATGACTTAAATAGAGACATTCGAATAAGCTACGATTGACACTTGAGATTTGCTTGGTTTGTGCCCAGAGATCGGAGAAGATCGACAAGAAGGAGCTCGGGTTCATATTCGGTAGCTCCCGGCTCTTTAAAAGGTAGCAAAGGTCGCAAAGCAAGTAGCTAGCGAAGGAAATTAGGACACCTCCTGCCCAGAGGTAGGCATCGATTGAAAATGCTGCAAAGGCTTTAGGAGCAGGGCCTGGAACTGAAACTGGTCCGGGCATAAGTCCAGACTCTCGGTCTGATTAGGCCTCTGCTGGAACTGCGCTCTCTATTAAGAGTAGAAAAGACTTATCACTTTAGAAATATAAGATCGCATTAAACTAGGCCCGTTGTCCCTCTTAACACCAACCGCACCTACTTTCTTTCGTACCGGGGCAATAAATACAGTTTTTGGCAAGTTGTCCGCTTGAACTTGATTTGAGGTTCCGCTTCCCCTAACGGTAGCGAAGTGAGCTGAGGAGAAGCAATTCAATAGGTAGAGTCGCAATTGCTTCGCTAGCTCTTAGAGAAGACAGAGCGGGGAATGTCTTAGATAGAAGTTGAGAAGAATGCCTTGTTGTCGGACTAGGAAAAAGCGCAGCTATTTCAGCTATTGGAGGAAAGCATCTCTCAATGGCTGCTAGATGTCTAAACAGGAGGAGGAAGATCCCCTTTGTCCAATCCAGGGATTCTTAGGGGCTTGTTGGGAGATGGAAATATAGAAAGATGCAAGATTCGAATTCTAGATTTTCTCTATTTCCTTCTTTTTCACGTGCATAACCTACTAGTTAGCGCTCCGCTGTTCCCCACGGATCTTTTAAGGAGCCTATAATCCAATAGCAGATAAGACTGTGGCGTCCTTGGACCCTGCCGGCGCTTTGGTTAAGAGTGGAAAGTCTCCCTAGAAGGCTGGCTACTTCTTAGCAAGATGAGCAGAAAACCATACTTACCGCAGTGGTGAGAGAATTTCTTTAAATAAGATAAGATTCTTATTCAAAGAGTTGAAAATCATTCCTATGATGGGAAATGGTAATGAATGGCTTTCTTAACAGTATTTATTGCAGAAGGCAGCTTACCTTACTCCGCTGTTGGAGGTCTAGTAAGGTTTCCTCCGAAGAACCGAAAGCAAAGCGCTATGCCGGGATCGGATAAAAAGAAAAAGTATAGCCCCTATCTGATCTGACCGGTGCGAGAAGTTGAATTACGAAGCTATGCTGATATCCATCTATAAGGGGCTTACCTTACCAATCCACAAGCTGAATGAGAAGCTGAACAGAGAAAGAGCAGCTTCTCATTCTGCTGTGCCCGGTTCCCAAAGCATTGAATGAACACAGAAAAGAGTGGGAATAAATACCTAGACGTTAGAGGGCCTTTTTTTATCAACCCGAATCGAGAACCATCGGCACTCCCGTTCCGCGATCACTGATTCAAAGCTCAAAGATGAGCCTCATCAACCATTCTCTTTCAGCTCATGCGGCATCTGGAAGATGAGGTCAGAAGCTTATTTAAATTCCTACCCGACCTTTCTAACTCGTGTTAACATTTTATTAACTCCCGTCCCCTGGCAGAACTCTAGATTATCCGGGCACTCACTAGACAGGTAAGTACAGGAAAGCAATAGAGGTCAGTAGCGAGCCAAAGCCTTAGGGGATTAGCCCAACAAAAAGCCTTTCTGCCCCATGTGGAGCACCCTCTTTCAGAAAGACAGGCTTCCTCTTAAGATTAAGGCCTATTGAGGCAATTTATTGGTCCTCCTTTTCGTTTTTGAGTCTAAGTGATTAAAGTCATGGTGGAATCCTTTCCAATCCGTATCTGCAGCTAGGGGTGCGAGTTTTCTTAATAGTCAGCGCCCATCAGTCTCGAAAGAGAAAATCTATCTTGTACTGGATAGCTTTCCCCCTATCTTAAGGGGCATCCACAGGCCGTGACTTCATATGCTTGTAGGGGTCTAGACTAAACTAAGCGGCTTTCTCTATGGAATCGAGATTCTTGAAGGAGATATCGGGTACGATAGGCAAGCAATTGTTGGCTATATCCAATCGTCTAGCCCGAAAAACGAGATCTTTCATCAGTCAGGCCAGACCAAGTGAGATACTCAAGATGAGTGGCCGATCCCAATTTATGGGGAAGATCCAGATTCAGATTCCCAATTAGCTGATCTAAAGCACGGGGTTGATTGATTTGAAAGTGAAAGCTCGGTAGCGGACTGACCAGAACCAAGCAAGGGATGAGTGATTCCCCGTCGGAAAGGAAATTCACTCATGAGGGACCAAAGCAATAGCAGCGTCCCGTCGACAACTCTGACCGGAGCTCGACCCTCTTGCGACCCCATACATAGAGTTCCATTCCATATGTTATGAAATCACTTAGATAGAAGCATGTTGGATGACGGAACGATGACTGAGTGCAACAAGTATGGATTTATTCCAAGTAGAAATGACGTAGGCGATTGATAGATCGAATCGTTTAGTACGCTAATTAATCTTGACACATTTTCGATTGAGAAAGCGGCAGGCCCAAAGAGCTCTACAGTAGTGCCTTGCGAGGTCGTAGAGCCGGTCACCCTCGTTCGCCTAAGATCGAAACGAAAAGAAATGCTCTGTCTGTGATTGAGACAACATATTCTCTAACGCGTTCTATATGCTTAACACATGCAAGTCGAACGTTGTTTTCTCGGAAACGATTTGCGATCTCCATACCAGGAAGTAACTTAGTGAATGCTTTCTTTCTAAGAAGGCTATGGTTGAAGAAAATGAAAGACAAACAACCGGATCGAAAGAAAGCAGAAAAGGAACGAGGGTAAGAATCGACGAGAAAGAAGAAAATCGTGAATGAAAAAGCGTGACGAGAATTCTCAATCTTATAAATCCAAAATAAAGAGAATTCTCAATTATTAAAATCTTACTCAATTATTATAGAATCTGCGTATGGAACTTCGAGATCTTATTCTTCAGTATCTACTAGTAACTAAAAAAAGAATTTCATCCCGGACAGCGAGGAGTTCTCCTACGGCTCTACTAAAGCCGGAAAGAACTAAGGCATTGAAAGACGTGAACCGGGGGCGGGCTTAGCTTAGAAGGCTTCTCCAAATCCCATGTATGAAGCTGAAGCACCCGGTTTACTTTTCAATCAAAGGAGCCACAAACGCCAAACAAAATACTGTTTCAAAAGCATCCGAATTAGCATTAATAGACGACGCAGAAAGACTCCTGGCTTGAAAACGAACTTCCTTCACTTAACCCGTTACTATGCGGGAGATGTTTGAAAGTCGAGTGATTTCATTCCAAGAGCTTCAAGTAAATGGATGGGAACGGGCCGTAAGAAGACACTCAAAATGGATCGACCGCAAAGAGAACTACCACCCCAACTACATCTAGTTCCACTAGCACTGAAACTAGGCCTACCACTCGAAGGGGACTGCGCTTGACCTTGCTTTCGTGTCTATTCCTGCGCTTTCAACTAACAAACCTTTTTCTCCTTCGCTCGCTTGAAACTGCGATTGCCTAGCTAACTACTAAGAGTGCTACTACTAGAAATACTAAAATAGTATAACCCGGCTTTTATTTGTTTTGCTTTTCAACATTCTTCCATTAGCGATATGGTTAACACATAGAATTCTAAGTCAAGCAGGGAGTTTTAAGGGAGTTTTATCGGTTACAGTAGCCCGGTTCCAAAAAACAGGTTCTCATCCGAGGAAGTGCAGAGTTGTGCTCTCTCTCCTCTGTCAACCTAACCTCTCCGGCTCTTCCTTTCAACTAGAACACTGAGAGTTTCACTTCGTTCTTTCCGATCGTTCGAAGTCGAAGTGTGAAAATCCTGGCTTGGTTCTTGGTTGTTTCCTTAGACGCAGAGCAAAGCTGGAAAGAAAGATTAAAGGGCTTTCCATTTCCACTTTGATTCCAGCTCTGGTACGAAGTCCTTCCTCCATGAAAGGATCGGGCTGTTGGCTCGGGCGTAGCGGCTAAGACAAAGCAGGTTCCTAAGTAAGTTGGGTATGGCTTTGGTGAAGTAAATTGACTCCCTCTTCACCAGTAGCCAAGATCCGCGTGAGCTCTTTCTTTAAAGTCTTTCGTGCCTCACCTCACTGGTGTTCTTCGCCAGGAAGCAACAATCAGTCTTTAACCTTAGAAATGAATCTTTAATAAGGAAAGTAAAGGTAAAGTAAGAAAGGAAGACATAGTCGAAAAGACTCTGTGCATGGATATAGAAACTATTGGATACATTATAGTTCGAAAAGACTTTTTAGCGAAGCGGGAAAGCAGGAAAACAATCATGGGCTTGTCCGAAAAGGCTAACATCCGACAGACTCATCCTTCCCCACGAAACATTAGGTAATGTGTTTTCAGAACATAGCCAACCACGAGGGTTGTGTTGATAGCCAGGTCTTTAAGAACCTTTTTCGGGTTGGTTTGGAAGCCAAGGACTTGTACTTCAGGACCCGAAAGAATGTGCTAAACTATTAGCTATTAGCAGGCAGGAGTTTCGACTGCGGCGGTTAAGAAATGGCAGCCTTCCAAATAGGAACTGGCCAATCCATGAATATACCATGAAGTATCAAACCAAAGGTTTCACTTCGCTTGAAAGGATAGAGGGGAGAGAAGCGTACAAGAAAGCCCCTGCTCCTAAAGGAGTTCTACCAATTTCGCAATGGCTTGAACGAATCCGACGAGGAATCCCTTGCTTGATAGGGCTTGAGGTTAGAAATCCAAGAGGAAATAGGAAATCTCGATGCATCGGATGTGGAAAGTGGCCTATCAACTAGTTCTAAAGGCCGAGGAAAAGCTAAAGAGAAGGACCACAAGGAGGCACCGAAGGTGATAGGGGATCGACCTCGACCGATGGTTCCGCAAGTTCCTCCAAGTCACCAAGGAAGAGGGGACTCAAACTAATAAATAGATAGAGGGACTGATCAACAACGAAAGTGGTGCGCGCTGCCTTGTGTCCCAGGAGGGAGGTACGAAGGTACTCGACCGTGACGGAACGGAACCGAAAATCATACTAACCCTCGGAACGAATCGATCAACCTTCTTTGGTTGATGACAAGAGACTCTTCTAGCATGAGTTCGTTGGACGCTCTCCTTCGGGACTAAAGAAGGAGAGGGGAATTCACTCGACTGTCTCAAGAAGAGGAGTTAGCTTTTTAAAAGAAGTTTGTAGTCGGCATTTTCAGACCCCTTAGCACTCTCTTTCCTTTGAAGGAGTTGAGGTGAGGAATGCATAAAGGAGTGCATAAGTCAGGCAAGTACCACCCGTACGAGAGTGAGCTGTTATTCTAGTCCCAGATCGAGAATGAGCAGTGGTTCAAGGCCAAACGCCTGTATTTACACGAGGTCCAGCACCAGGATCCCCCGCTTCAGTGATTTCGAGGTACCCAAATATCTGTCTAGAGACGCATTTTTCAAAAGGAAAACGTGAAGTTTGCCCAGTTTCATGGTAAGAGGTTAGCCGGGATGTATACCTCGCACACTAAGCGTCATGAGAACGGTCTTTCCCGCGGGATTTACATAGCAAAGAGAGAGAGAAAAGAGCCTTCAGGCTCTATCATTTTGTAGTAGACACAGGAAGGGCCTAGACCCTTTCACATTATGGGGAGCTTCTAGCACTAGGCCTAGGAAGAACCTAGACGGTTTCTGGAAGCATCCTTGACTTTGTTGTTCACAGTAGCAGCTTGCCAAGTGGGAGAATGAGGACCGTCGGATCGAAGGTCAGGAAAGAGACAAGAGGTTTGTTTTTATCCCTAAAATCAGTGGATTGAATCGGCCTCTCCTCCTTTCCTTTTGATGGCATGAGCTTGTCCCTCACACCCTTCTCTCAAAGCATCGGATTCTATTCCGAATTGGCCTGCAGCTCCTTTACCTTTATTACGACTACTTTTGATACCTTATATTTAGATAGGCTACGTTAACCTTGTCTGTCCTCTTATGATTCTGGTTTAACTTCCTCTAAAGGAAGAATTCCATTGCCTTGCAAACAGAAGGGATATTCTAGCTCTTTCCCTTCCTTTTGGACAGCTTCATATCTATCATCCATCCGGTCAAGTTCCTTTTCAGCTACTCGATATATGGTTGTCTTCAATCCACTACATAACATTCTTTTCTATCGGGATCCATTTGCATTTTATACAAGCCTTTTCTCTAGCTTTTGCATCCCCTAGCCTCCTATTAATTTTGCAATCTTCTGTATCTGTATAGGTTGACCGGTCTTGTTGCTGCTTCTTCAACGCGCACCGACCGCCCCTCAATCGATGCCGTAGATTTCACATCACGTAGAGATTGTAACGCAACTGGCATATGGCATAAAGGAGCTTCAAAGACACTCTTTTTGTTTTGAAGAAGTCGGCAAGCTGGATCTGGATCTTGTGAACATAGTATACCTTGGTAAGAGGTAAGACGCTCACGGAATAAATATGTGTGCCCTATGTGAACCCTTTGTCGGGCCTGACTTCTTAGTCAATGTGGACTGCTAGGATCAGGGAATGCTAAACAAAATCTCTGGTGCAAGCATTGATAGCTTCAGCTTCCATCTTTTATTCAAATAAATTCCAGAGCGAGGATTGGGATAAGTTGAACCTTTAGTTCTATCTATTTGAACTAAGCCGAATCTCTGTTCTGAGTGGCTCACTATTAAAGGAAAGTCTCACCCCTTGTTGGGCTTGGGTACTTAACTACTCCTTTCATCTCTCAAGAATCAAGAAATGGTTGAATAAAATGCTACTGACCTTGGCTTCTTTCGCTCACAAATCAATTAATCCTGAAGTGCTTTCGCTACACTTACTTCTAGTTAATCGGAAACAGAAAGAGAAATTTCCACGCCAACCAAGTTATCTCAGATCAAGCTTCCTGTTCCTGATCCCATGAAGTCCGATGAGGTTGGGAGGACCAAAATATTTGACTAGTAGGGACAAGCTAAGCCTTAGCGAAAGGAATTTAACCTTTAGCATGTAAGCTCCCAAATCGGTAAGAAGTTGGCTCACGTCCTTCTCGCTCTCCTTCTACGCAAATGCCCCTCCCTCTCACTTCTCCGAAGAGTGACCACCTCGGCCACATCAACGTATAATCTCAACGTATAATCGCTCAAACTTCTTCCTATGCCCAGGCTCTAGCGTACCCGAAACGATCTGTCGTTTTTCATGGAGCTAGCTTACAATCTTTCGAAATCGGGGGAAGCAGCTACTGCTACATATCCAAATGATCTTGTCGTTCATCATAGGGATTCCAATCGTTAGAAATCCGGGACTGATTAAAAAAACGATTCCTTTCCGGACTGCTTCCACATCTACTTATCATGCACTAACCTCCTCTTTCCCATGCTTGCTTGAAAGGCAGGGAATATCATATCATATAGTATTCAATAGATTCAGCTTGCTTGGAAGTCATGGCAAGCTTTTATCCTGTGACAGTTTCATTCCGCAGTTCCCAAAATTGGTACTATTGGGTCGGGTGAATTCAATACTTTGCCTGCTTGAAAAAGAGGGACGGAATGACTTTATATAAAGTCAAGCACAGTGAGTGACTGATGTAAAGGCTTTCTAACTTACTAGCCCAGAGAGCTTAGTATATTAGATAGGGGCATCAATCTATCTTTTAGCTATAGCCTAGCCTGTTGAAACTAAGACTGAGACTGGGAATGCTACTAGAAAGTTTGACCTTGCACTGGTTCGTTTGGAGAGGGAATTGAGCGCGATGTAGGAGCACTCGTACTATACTTAAGGTAAAGGAGCACGGGGCACTCGCCTGGCTCCAAATACTCAGACCTAACCTGCCATCGCTTCCACTAGAATCATGAGGGTGGATGTCCATTCTTTCACTTATGATTTTTTGGTAGATGCCTATTATTTCTTTTTTTTATAAAAAAGGGGAGGCCCTAAACGGATGCGCTAACGCTATAGGCTTTCGCGCTAGCGCGCTTAATCAATCCGTTGCTTGTTACCTTTCTTCTTCACAGCACACTAAATCAGTCTAAGCCGAAAAGCCATAAAGAAGGCTAGCTTCCCCATTCCACATGACTGCCATAAGAGGTATGAAATATCTTCCTAATTAAAGCAAGCAATCCAAGTCCTGATAAGACCAATCCAGATTAGAACAGCTGTCAATTAAGAAAAGGGTCCTGACTCTCTTTCGTCCCCTTCATTTCTCTCATAGTATGGATGAGTTCTTGGACGATAAGAATATTTTCCTTTCTTTCTCTAAAGGCTATAAAGCTGCTTTGAGCAATGAGCTCATTGAGAAAGGACCTGATAGGAACCAAGACCTTGGATATAGCTTTGAGAACGAACGACATTGCACAAGCTAATGTAAAAAAAACCCTTGATCAAGCTAAGGAATAAGGAATGAAGACCAGAAGGCTTCTATTCATCTCCCTAGAATCCCTGAGTGAAATTAGAACTTGAACTTTCAGGACAGAGGTAGGCGCAGATGATGATGATTCCAGCGTTTCTGGAAGAATCTTGGCTGAAGACCTTCAATCTCTTTATAGAATGAAAGGATGGCATTCTGAATTTCCCAGTCATCCAGAGCCAGAAGAAAGAATATTCAAGCAAGTCTCTTTACATAGGCGAGTCGATTTTGGCAATAAGCGGCTCTCTCTCTTTAATAGTCATTTTCGGGTAGTGGGAGGGTGAGGCATTAATGTAGTTCCACTCTCAAGAAGTACGCCCTAAAGGAAAGGGCTTGGCTTGGACCGCCTCTTTCCTAATAACCGGCATGCCTACTGTTCCGGATGAATGAAAGAAAATCCTCATTGCTATAAAGAGTCCTTCCTTCTAGTTGACCCAATCACGTAACGAGCTGTTGAAAATGAAAATAAGCGGATTTGCATCTTCTCAATTTCTACTGTGAAGTCAGATTTAAGCTCTCTCTTCAAATGAGTACTTTTTTGAATGGGATTCATACTTTAGAAAGCCATGGATTTCTTAGCAATTCAATCATATCAAGTTTGACTATCTTAGGCGTTGATCAAGAACGAGTATTGGAATGTCTTCTTTTTCGGGACTGTACTATTTGAAAGCAAGCAGGCCGATTGGGTTCTCTTTCTGCTGCCCTTCTAGTTGCAGCAAGGGCAATACATCAGTTAAGACAAAGACAGTAGGCGAGGGACTTTATGTTACTCGTTTTACAGACCTTCTCGCTGCGCCTTTTGTGTTACATCGAGCGAGCAATCCAAATCAACGTGATTTTTGAATAATCATATGAGAAAGCGAGCTAACTAAAGACTTTTAGCTAGTTAAGAAGTGAGTCCTTCCTAGTGGCATTCCGGATATTGTTGATATGTTTCTAGGGCCGGTGTTCATCGAGTGGGAGTTTCCTTACAGCCATTGTGAGTTCTGTTCCAGACGTCTTCAATACCTTTTCCTAATGTCTTTCCAGCCGAGCGAGAGAATAGGAGCGGTCCATGCGACGAGTGGTCCATTCAAGGCAATAGAGTGCAGGTTAGTTCCCTTTTATTCATTTTTCCACTATCAGACTTAGCCGATTGGACTAGATCGAGAATGATGGAGGACTGCTTACCGGCTTCGAAGGCATTGCACTTTCACCATACGACAATGGTTCTAGACCCGTAACCCCATACCCTCGCTCACACCTGAGCGGATTCCCTTCGGGACGAATACAAGGACCCGAAAAAGCATTCCACCTCGCTTACAAGAAAAATGTCATTGCATTATCATAATGCGGGAAAGGATTAGGGGCTGACTAATACGATTAGACTGGATGAAAGGAAGCATAGAAAGCGGAGAGCTAAGGTCTAGTCTAGTCCTTGACTAAAAAAGCATGAACTCAATGGAAAGCATTCCACCTTACCAGAAACGGCAAATGGTAAAAGACCAGGAAAGGAACGGAGTCGCTCGTCCCTTCTAGCCTTTCATCCATTCATTCTTAAACCCTTCCCTTGAGGAAGAGTCTCGCAGTACGCCTATCACCTATCAAGACTCTTTGTTACGCCGATGTAGTTGGAGAAGTTTGAGTTGCTTTGACCTTTGAGCCTCTTCTCTTTCTCCTATCTAGTTCTGTTACATCTCGTGCCAGTAAGCCAGGCTTAATTCGTAATAGAGGAGTAAGCAAACCCTCTTAGGCAATCCAGAGCAAAAGAAAGAGACTTAGGCCTTCCATACAGTGTAAGATTAAAGAGAGTTCTCTTTTTTTTACATACGTTCTATTAGGAAGGAGAGTTCACTCTGTAAAAGCATCGATTCTAGGCTGTTCCCAATTGTAGTGTATTTCCTCGAGCTATTGGGGGATCCAGTTTTTAGCCCTCTTTTTTCCTTACAGTTCCAGTTCCTGGGGTAAGATTAAGTGGTAGCGATCCATGTAGTGGCATATGCCTTTACAGATCATGGGGTTATAGCTAACTGTTATCGGAACTTGTTAGTGTGGCTTTCGAACAGCCGGCTAAGGGTTAGGGCAGCTATAGCTGTACCAAGGCAAGGGAAGGTGACGGAAGGCCGGGAAGAGTCAATCTTAGAACAGGAGGAAGGAGATAGGCATCGAATGCTCCTATTGAATGCGTATTGAATCTAGGTCCCTTTTCTCCGAATCTGAGGGGCAGCAATAGTAGAAGGAATTGCATCAGAAGAGGACATCGAATATGCTCTGGGACTGAGTTCCTTCAACCAGGGGGGAGGGGGGATTGAGCTTTCCTTGAAGGAAGCTCTCTCTGTCGCAATAAGGGCTGCTACTGCTAGGACGTTGGCTTGTTCACGAATCTCCTGCGTCGAGAAGAAGCTGTTTTCGCACCTGAATCAGAATACGCTGCTTGGATCTTGGCACGACTAGGCTCTTGGCCTGTACTTTTGATTATGCCTTTTGCCGTCGATTACGGGATTTCCTGCTTGACTGCGTCGACCTTCCCGGCTTGCTTTCTTGGTGACTCTAACCCTCCGACTTTTACCTTGACTCTCGGTATGCCTTCGATGATTACTGCTTTAATGAATACCTTCTCTTCGGCAAGTTAGGAAGCGACGAACTCTTCCCTCACCCAGACCAGACATTTGGTACACCAGCAACGTATAAAACTCTTTCTTTTAGTCTCGCTTGACATCTTTTCCTCGAAGTCCCTAATGGAACTAAAAAAACTCTTCGCCTAAGCACCTGCTTATCATATAAAACCATCGCTTTTCTCCCGGGAAAACCAAAAAGAATTGACCAACGGCGAAAGGCGGAGAGCCAGTGGTTCGTTCGGATCTTAATAGAAAGAATTTTAGACAAAGGCTTTCTCAAGCAGGCGTAGGAGAGGAGTGAAGGTAACGGTTCTCTCTCGTGCTATGGCTTTGCTTCTTTATCTTTTCCCGCCAGCCGCCCTTAATCTATCGTACTCTTCCTTGGTCTCTTCCCGTGGATATGAAATAGAATGAATTCCAGGACAAAGTCGCCGGTATACTGTGATACAAGAAGGGCAAGACATGAATCGGAAAGGGCCTCATAGAATCAAGGGTACGTGCTAAAGCAAAGCTAGAGCAGCTCTTTTTCCGGTGTAATTTAATTCAGTACTTTTTAGTCCCCGTCAAACGAATCCAAAAAGCCCTAGGAAGCTATTTGAGAAAGTTTAGCTATGCCCACAGCTCTTTCAAAGGAAAGCAGTCAAAACAAAGGATTCTAAACCCATATCTGATTCTCGAAGAACGCTATTTATGTCAGTTCCTTCTAGGCCTGTAGCCTCTTGGTAGATAGGGCACCCCCCTTTCTTAGCGACAATATATGGACACTAAGGTTAGTACAATGGGCGAAGCGGGACATGTTCGACCGGTTAGACGTGAAGTCGAACGAGTTGTTTGAAGACCGGAACATTAGCAACGAAGTCTTTACGGTCGAGGCCGGATTTCGCTCTTGTCTCTTTGAATCGTATCGCACCTTAATAGCTTTTTCAAACAAAAGGAGAAGATGAATGTGCAATACCATTGCGGTTGTACTGCTATTGCTTCCTTTAGTTGCTCCGGTATCTGCATCGGCAGCATTCACAGCTGAGCTCATTCTATCACTCTCACTTGCAGCGTAACAAGAACCATGGCATTCGATGCTTCCTGTACTGCTCCTGTCTAGCAAAGAGCCAAAGATCGTAGCGTGTCTACTATTGCTATTGATTCCCGAATAGAAAGTCAGAAGTGCCCTTTCCTAATTCCAATCGTGACATTGGTAATCCCGCATCTGAGATCAACCTAGTCTGATTCACTTCACGTGGCAAAGGGCATTCAAAGTCCCCTTCTTATACTAGTGATTCATTTCCTGCAAACCTTCCACCAGCAGTGGATTCTCAAGCAGCCGATTCTTCCTGCTCTTCTGGGGTAGATATAGAATATTTGTAACTTCCCTCTGTCCCTTTTCTCTTCCCTTTTTTTTACTATGCGTGGCATGCCTCCTGTTCGTATCTTAACTGCGCAACCTTCTCTTGCAAACAATCCCTTCGTCGCTAACACCGGCCCCATCCCTTTAGTACTACCTTCGAGGAATTCCTCTCGCGTCCCTGTATTGATAAGAGCGCATTCTATAACAGCCTTGAGTGAGGCCGAGACAGCCATCCTCTTGCCAATCCTAAACAAAAGAAAGGCCCTACCCACCTTCATTGGAAGAGTAAGGGGCATTTACCTATCCGTCCTAAGGCGCAATCGGAGCACTCAGCCCAACTATTGCGAGACTCCATTAATTAGACCCCCATTTTTTGGAAAAAAAGAAAAAAAAGAAGACTTCCTTACTTATTGTTATACCGAGGAAGAGGATTCTCAACAGCAGATATAGCAGAGGGGATATCTTAACTATAGCAAAGAGAGGATTCGATGCTCTTAGATGTGGCATTACCGGTCTTTGCAAGAAGGGCTTGGCGGAGTAAGCTCTCAGGCCTTCCTTCCAGGATTGCTGCTAAAAAAGGGGTACCCTTAATGGTAATGGCCGATTCCTGCTTCGGACAGCTGGAAATAAGGAGATTCTTTGGATGAAGGAAGCTTTTTAAACCATTTGCGCATTAAGGGGAGTGGAGCCGATGGGATTGATCGAATGGTAATGATGCTTACCACTCTGTCTATTTGGCTGAAGCCGACTCTGGGCGTTCAACGCGTTGTTTCCAATCATACTTTTGTTTCCGTTCCAATTACTTCAAAGAATGGATTGAATGTTTTCTAGTGAGTGCGCATTAGCCACCGTTACTTGAAAGAGGAGAAACTCAAACTCTTATAACCAAAGCAAAGGGGTCCGCTTTCTCCCGATCCTTCCGCGTCCAAAGAAGCAACATCTGAATCATGCGCTCTTTCATCCGTCGAATCAAAAGAAAGAGCCCCTGAATAATCCGCCGAATCAAAGGCCAGGTAAGTAATATTGAACAGAAGTTTCCACTGGAAAAAAAGCAACTGGAGCACCTGAATCTGCAGAGGCATCCAAAGACGCATTAGCAGATACATCCAAACCAGAAGAAGCTGGAGAAGAGGGGTTCTACCATCTATTAACCAGATAGGGAGCCTCGATCCGTGTAGGAAAAGTATAGAGGGAAAGAAGTAGGCACTTGTGAATGAAGGACGAGAGAATGGTTGATCCTGTCCCGAAGACCGTGCTATTTGCTCCTCTTGCGTATCATAGGAAGGCTAAGCCATATGAAGGCTAGGCGCTTACAGCAGCATAGGCATTAGCATCGACATCCAAATCCGCTGAAGCATACGAACCGACATATCCAGTTTCTGCCGAACCAATGGATCCAGTTTATCCCCAATCTGAAGCTCCATCAGAGGTCCTGGAAAAGAAGCAAGAATATAGGCTGTTGTATCGGGCTCGGTTGTCAGGGATGACACAAATGATGATCCAGCAAAGCAAGGTCGAGAAAAAAAAAGTCATGGTCATGTGGATTACCTTTTTTGTGGATAATGCGCCTTAGCTGGAGACCGACCCTGCACGAGATACCAGGTTGGACTATAAATGAGAGATTGGAGAATAGATTCATTTACCGATGCTTCGATCAGTTCCCTACTGGGACTTGACACAAGACAGACCAGCAGAGACAAAACTTGAACCTGCATGCCCGTTAAGGGCAGAGACCATTCCCATCTTCTCCCCGTTCCCTATCCATGCAATGTAACCTATCTCGATTGACCGATCATGTGTGATCTTCCACTATGTTTATTGCCTGATCGGGTATTCATATCTCATTATCACGTAATCAACCCTCTTATCTTTTGTTTCTGGGTCGGCTATCTTATCTTCATTTCTTGATGCATGAGTTGGGAAAACAGAGATTGGAATTGGACCTCTTGGTACTCATCCTGATTCCCCTTTGTTCTTCTTCTGGTCCGTTAGTGGCGGACGAAGATATGTAGTAGGGGAGTCAGGTGGATGAAGCAAGCCTTACAGACGAAATTCTTTGATGATCGTACAGGGGCTTGCTCAACTGTACGAGCGGGAATGTCTCCTTGTTGTCAATCGAGACGGTACGGTAGATGACTGAACACCAAACTCAATCCCAATGCTAAAAGAAACATCTTGACTTGTGACAGGTTCATTTGTTGTTGGAGTAGCTTACCTCATCTGATCTTTCTTTACAAACCAATGACTGGGGCTGATCTATCATACTTCATTTTTCGAGTAGTTGGCTCAAGGAGTCCCAAACACGAGTTTTTCGCCTTCTACAGGGATATGGTCTCTATCGTCTGGTCTTGCTTTTCGTCTTCAATAGTCTCCTGTAAGCCGGGTCCCTGTTAGCTACTTGCTTTCTACCGTCATTGGGATAGGTGCAGTCGCATTCGATCGAGAGCCGGATACCCATCTAGTTTATAGGTGGAAAGACAGAGTGCCTAGAACAGACTTACCGAGACAAAAGCCTTCTTCAGTAATCAACCGCTTTTTTTATTATTAGTAAGATAGGTACGGTTGGCAACCTCTATCCAGCCTGCTTAAGACTTTGTTGGATTTGAAACTACAGCCATTGATCCTCAACCACCAGCTAGAGCTTGGCTAGCTGTCCACCTCTGATCACCATCTCTTTTGACTCGTTCGTTACCTAGTGATGAGCTTGACTGGTGCTCTAAGACGAACGCGGTCCGATCTGGCAAAGCTGGCTCAACGTATGCTCTAGCTCCAAGATGAAAGTTTGAGCCCATTCCTTAGTGCAAGCACGCCGTGAGTCCCTCTCTTAAGCAAAAAGCGTTGTTTCCAGGTCGAATAGATTCGTTTGGCATGGCGTTCCCCTGCCCAGGATTTGTAGGGACTTGGACAGAATGTCCAGTCACTGGGTTACTCTGTGTATTCCAAGGTAGACTCCTTTTATTCGTTTGAGGTTTTCTCCTTTTCTGTACTTGTGTTGGGTATCCTAATGGGACACCCTGCCCCCCTTGTTCAAACAAAGGGTTCCCCCTAAGGCTTTGGAATTCATTAGCTAGAGGTACCTAGGGTCCTGTGGGGGTGCCCTAGTGCTAAGGGTCATTCGATTCCTTTCTAAGTCAGATCTCTGGCCTGCATTCGAGGCTACTCTTTTGATCTCGCCAACCAAGGTTTGGTTAGTTTCATTGTGCTTAGCAACTATGGGCTCAAGGGTTACTATGACTTCTCTGGCCACTTGTTTGGCCATCGGTGCCACTGTTGCTGACAAGGACTGGTTTCTATCTAAGAGAACTCTATCAGCCTCTCGATGCGTCCTTTCGCTAACATAGGTACCAACCTTGTTAACTGTACCAAAGTATGGTTTCACAGTCACGCCTCCATGACTCCTATATTCGTTCAGTTTCTCGTTTCTATCTATAGGTCATTTCTTGAATCTGTTTATCGAAGTACTCTGGTGATTTCTATCTAACATGGCCATAAATTCTGCTCGAGTGACCAGACCTACTTCATTATCTGCTGGTACTTCCTGATTCGAAGACAGAAAATGGGGATTTCCAGTGTCTTCGAGGGCCTAATCCCCTACTTGAGACGATGAAGGAAGCACTTCGGCATCGGCAGCGGTAGTTACAGGATCATCGGATAGCTATGAAAAGCATGACGGAAGAAAGGACCGAGCTGATTCTATAGCTGCCTATTCTGTAACAGCTGATTCTAGCACAACTTATTCTTTCAATCCTGTCTTCGATTCTAGTCCTTACCTGTGTAAGCTAGCAGTCTCATTCTCTCGCACTCGCATTCGTCCTTCCTGCTAGTCATCAGTGAGCCTAAAGACATGGAATTGCAATTGGCTCTTTCCTGTACTTCGCCTGCTTCCTTTGCCGCTGCATCTCTTCTCTCCACCGGTGTTCTTGTTACAGTAAGCGTTGCAATTGAATCAACTCTTGCACCGGGAATTCAACTAACTGCTGATTCCAGGGATGTGGATATTCCCACTTCTTTCTCTTCCTCAACAAGGGCAACAGTCAGACCGGAAACTTCTACAACACCAGCAGCACCGGTTACGTGCAGCGGTAATTCCCCAAAAGCAAGAGCTGATATGGCAACAGCGTCTGATTGAACAGCGGAAAGGCAAACAACGGATATTCTAACAACACCGGGTAAGCATTCCGTTAGCTTTCAACTATTTGTCCACTAAACCTGACCTGACACCAGAAAGCCTAAACCTTACTTCTAGTAGCCCACTCACTAAGGGGTTAAAGAAGAGTTCGTCGCTAAATCAATTGCTAAATTCATTCCAACAAATCCTTTCCCAAATGCATCGAATAAGCTCTTTGTTTCAAATAGCGGTATAAGAAGGAGAAGACAGAAGCAAACGCTACCTGAGGAATGGCGAAGCTCTATCTATCGGGTATGGCTTTCTAGTTGTTGGTCTCAGAATTGGACGTACCCAATTCCGAATTGGCTCTTGCATGATCGTAGCCATTTGATCCCTTAGGAAGGCTTTTGGATCATATTGGGGGCCTGGCCATAGGGTTGTGCATAAGGGTAACCCTGATTCTGTTGTTGATTTAATGGCTCATTATTCCCGGGTTGTTGGCCCTGATTCTGCCCAAGCAGTTTGATAGATCAGAAGCAAGTAGACTGTTAGATGGGCATTCGATAAAAAGTCATTCCTTCTTATATATGCAAGCCCTAGCGTCATTCTCAAGCTCTGATTCACCCGCAACAAGAACAGCCTTTACGCCGAAAGGACTAAGAGCTCTTATGGAGCACAGTCAAAGGCCGTATTCTCAAAGTCAGTACCTGTACCGAAGAGCCTAGACCGCTAATGCCGTTGAATGAACCTTGAATGCACGAAGACATCCTTTCGGATCGGAAATGCTGTTGAAAGATGAATCCTCTGTGCACATCCAATTCTTCCTGAAAAGGGAGCGGAGTCACGATCAGAATGAATGGTAGTTTCAATATATATATAAATAGAACATGAGAAGTAATCAGGGGAACCGAAGCTAGGCACGAAAGCTGAAGTAAAAGACCCGGCTAAGCTAATAAATGCTGCATAAGAGAGTGGGAGTAGGCTAAAGAACCTCTTTCTTGAGGTGCACACCGAAGATATGCAAAGGCCTTTTGGATTGAGAGAAGTCAATGGAGAACGAACAAATGACTTTGATTTGTTTGTACCATTCTGGGGAGCTCCATTGCAGAATTAAGGCCTAGCCATTAACGGAGAAGCTATGGGAACGATGGAATCCGTGACTGCATCAGATTCTATTGAAAACGAATCCTAATGATTCATTGGGTGGGATGGCGGATCGCCTTATCTCAGTAGGCTGCTGGGTATACCTGTTGGAGGCGAAGCTTTAAGTAAGTAGGGGTGATCAATCGTGGTGAATTCGGATGAGACCTTGGGTCAACTGTCCCGCAGGACTGCCGTGGTGAAATGAGTGCAAAAGGCGGCCCGCCCGAACGGCCTTGTTCTGACTTCAGTATCTGCCTGAAAGGGCTATAGGAAACCACTCTTCCGGTCGAGTATAAAGCACCCTTATGGAATCCCCATCAGATGAGCACCTAGTTATGACCGATTATCCACCTCAGGTGTGTAATCGACATTCAATTCTGTCTGATCGGCAGATGAAGGGAGCATTATGTCTTGTGCTAGTCGGGAAGCGATAGCACTTTTTGAAAAAAAGAAAAGCAAAAAAGTTAAAGCACCTGCAGCGTACAAGCGGAGGAGTCTTTAGGTAGTCTTTCCCACTGTCAAGTCAACCGGGATGATCTCTTTAGTCTGTACTAGACCACCATCAAAGCTAGTAAAACCCACCGGAGAATGAATCAGATCCTGCTCGGACTTCGCAAGTCTCCTTACCGGTTAGGATTTTCACAGCAAGCCCCTTATCCACTAGCACCCTTGACACTGGCTTACCATCAATGTGATGTGGGCTCAATGGAATAGCTAATTTCTCTGGTGGATTTTAAAAAAGAACTTATATAACACGTGATAGTAATAATATGAGATTTAGCTTTGTCTCCAGAACTCTATCCATTCTCCGTTGATCACAATTTCTCCTCTAATTTTAGGACAGGGGATTTTATCGCTCTGGATTCATAATCCTAACCTAAACAACTCGGGTTGCTCTATGCTAGAATATACTTATTCAGCACAATCTATGTCACTGTAGTATACTCAGTCTTCTTCAACATCATCATCCAAGACTGCTGGCTATCCGCCTGATCAGACATAGTTTACTGCTACTTTCGGAGGGAAAGCCAAAAATACCATATTCTTGATAATTAGAATGGACTTTGCCGCTTCCTCATACTCATAAGAGATGTTCTTCCCTCATAGTGTAGGTAGCACTAAATGAAAGGGGTGGCACTCAATTTACTGTTGAGAAGTCGGATTCTGAAGTGCGTCACATCCTAATCCTATTACCGCAGCCAGAACTCTTCTTTTTTTTATATACCCGTCGAAAAGATCTACTTTTAGTGAGCTAACCTGGTATTCGCTCCCCCCGTTCTTGGGGAATAAAAGTGCTCTCCTGATAGTCGAGCGATTTCACTCGTTACCACTCGCTTTGACTGTTCACCATATGTGTATCGACCCCAACACTGATCTACTCCCACAGTTCGCTAACGCTCACCTTCTCCTTCGATTCCAACTAGGCAAACAGAACTCCCTCCACTGCCTTTCTGGATTCACCCTCGCTCGGATAAGGAGAACGGAAATTGCTCTAATCCTTCTCGTTTGATCCACATGGAATACCTTCTGCTTTCCTTCGCGGGGTATCCGTCTCCTCCCTCCCAAAAACCTATCCAGTTGTTCTCAGCACGAAGCCTTAGCTCTTTGGACTAGGCCTGTCCCTACGAGCTATTCCAGACAGCTTAGGAAAAGAAACCTGGTAACGCATGATATCAGTAGAATAGTTTCGTTGCTGCATCGACCCTATTCATGGTTTTTATTCCAAGTGAGGCGATGATTCTTCATCGCTGGAAGGGAGCATGTTCATATCCAGTTGGTAAATATTAATAAAAATAAAGCACACTTAATACCAACCTAATCTCGATTCAAGGTGGAGTCGAAGCTACTCGATCATTCAACAGGGGAATCTACACTTTTGTGATTCATTTCTGTTTGGGTTAGCGCCCCCTTTCGGGCATGTTCGCTACGGAGTCATCTCAGTCCTTAGCTAAAACACCCCACCAGCCCCAACTAAAGAAAAGGACAAAAGCATACCATACCGAACCTACTGAGCTGCCCCGAGGATTAGAATAAGGTTCCAACATCACAGGCATTTGGTAAACGGCACCAGGAAAGTCAATCTGGGTTCAAGATGAGATGTTTTGGCTCACCCAGGTTGAAAGAATCCTTCCACGCCTGGGCAGACCCGAGCATGGCCTGAAAGTCATAGTTCTCCGTTGTCGAGGAATCCATTTGAGAGATGGAACTAGAGAGAGTCCTTGGCCTGGCTAGCAGTTCATTCATTGTGCTTCGGAGACCACTTAAGAGAGCCCCACCTCGGGATAAAGAGAGAATATGGTACCACAAGCGTAGAATAATAAAAAGAGAAATGAGTGAATTCCACATCCTGGTATTCCACAGTTCATTATGAAGTAGTTTGAGTAAACGGAGAAAGCTCCTCAATTTGATACTACACCTGTGGAAGTTGGGTCAATTACTCTATTCTATGTCTTTCTCTGATATAGCGAACAATAAGGTAAGGAAGTTCTGCGAATGACCGGGAAACGTAACTATGATTAAATGACTTCTGTCTCTGGTTGGTCTCTTTCTGACACTTGCGCTACCGCTAGCTAGCTTAATGAGGGGAAGAATCTACATATAAAAGAAGAAATTCGTTGCTAGTTCTATTCCTATTTATTCAAAACTATGCATCTTTCCCCCGATTCTTGTCATTAAAGTCTAGATAGATTTCGACTTCTTCCTTTCTTTCCTCTTGTCGGAAGAAGTCCCACAGGGTTTATCCCGCTAAACAGTGGATGCAAAACCTATTCTTGCCAAGACATTCCGACTACACCTTCAACAATCCCTTGTCTGTGGCTATCTTCTACATTCTCTGCCTCTGCCCTCTTCCGCCCTTGATCGACTGTCCCTAAAGTAAAGGTTCGAGCATATTGTATACGGCTTTTTCGGAATTGACCTTTCACCCAGGAGTTCTACTGTCGGCCAATGCAGAGGTGGAAGGCTCTCGTACCGTTACTAGGTAACGCACGGTGCCACAAGCTATCTCAGATTGACAAATGCAACAATCATGTGCCGCACAGGAACGACTCTCCAACCCAACGTCGTGTTATGAGCCGGTCGTAACACAGTAAACAACGCCAGCGTACCACATGAAGCATTCTCCGAAGCATCGCTTCCTACTGCCAGAACACACCCACCTTTCGATAGTTGCGTCAGCAGGTAATACGTACCGTACATAGGCGGCCTCAGCGGCAGTATTCGACGGGCTAATTCCACCGTTATGTGCCGCTTGGGCATAGGTCATCCTTCAGAATACCTGTCGTCCGCCGCTCTGATATAAACCATGATCTCATCCGTTAACCAGAGACCAAGTGAAACGTGATGATAACCCCCCGAAGTTTCCAACGCCGTTATGGTAGGATGTTGAGATGAGACTGATACATGAAGTGAAGGAGTCTCAACACTTCTAGATGAGTCGTCTCATTAGATACGCCAGCGTGATTACTCGAAGGATCCACCCAAAGCTGTATTCTCAACCGGGTTTGTACCAGAGAGGCATGTCACGCGCTTACTAAGAGTTGTGTCCCAGTTATCGTAGTGTTGGAGAACGCCCACCCTAGTTCTTCATTGCATTGGTTGGTATGCGGGCTCTAGAACAGCCTTCTAGCAAACCCCGCCCTGAAGAAGTTTCTCGACATCGTCACTTGCGTTATCTACAAAGCATTACCGAAGCGTTCTCATGGGCTATCTACCTTACCTGATATCACAGTTACCTGTGCCGGTGTTGGAAGATAGGGTTCGTTGGTTTACGGTCACAGAATAAAGCCTTCGTTCATCCACGTTCCAATTACGTAATCATCATGGGACGCCACAGCCAAGCTAGGGAAATCATTCAATAGGGTATTCCCGTTCAATAAGATGCGGACGGATGAGTAGGCACACCTTGCTCACCTCATTTGGGGTTAGAGATAGTGCACTGCAGCATAGGGTTTGTAATCCCTCCTCAGCTCGGCACTAGTGCATTAGTGTCAAACTCCCTGCCCTCGTTGATTGTCTCGTCCCATAGTCTCGCATTCTATCCGTTACTACGTAACGTCAGCTGCGGTCGAACTCGAATTCTGGCCCTCCCTCCAAATGCTCGCTCTGGTAACTGCGCTCGCAGTGTTGTGTCTCAACTCTCCGAGTCTGGCAACACGGAAATCTCGGTAGACCACCATGATGATGCCTCCCGTTTCATGCGGCTTTTCGTATGCTTTATTGGTTGTGGGATCAACACCACCCGGCACTTCTGCTCATCCCACCGTAACCGTAGGACACTTCTAATAACAACAAAGTCCGGCACAATTAGATAACGCAAACGCACCCATCAGGCCGCATCTGTAGTGGTGAAACAGTCGGCTCTTTCTCTTGTACAATACCAGGTATGGCGAGAGACAACCTTACCGCTTGAGGTACGGCTTGAGGCAATCTGTTGATGACATGGGCTTCAGTCATCATGCCCATATGGCACGTGTCTCATATCAGGATGGGTTACGAAGTGGGGCGCGTAAGCGGTTTAATAACAACGTTCGGCGTATGGTATGGCACCGAAACCGGGTAACGACCATACTGAATCGACCGAATAAGGGAGCCAACTGACGTAGCCAACTATATGTCTAGAGTTACCAGCGGGGAACGAGCACCGTAGTGTCCAATTATCAAGAACATTTCGTTGAGTTACCCAACGAAATATTCTTGCCGAGTAATCGCGCCATGCGGGCATGTTCCGTATTTGTTTCGGTAGCAACGCAGGTTATGTAGTGCTGATGTTTCGGCGATTACGTAACCTCCTCATACTCTGTTGCTTTCGGCAACCTCTTTCCCGTGTTTTCTCTTTCTCATCCTAACAGCGATCGACTACTGGTTCCTAACCTCATCAAAATCAGAGTACGGCATATCCGACTATCCGGCAACACGCTTGGATAAGTAACGCGAGGCGCTATGATGTCTTATTGTGTAGATCATGTCTTGCTTGAGGGTGCCAAACCTCGCCCTTCTATAATAGGGGAAAGACTAGATATGTCCCAGTACGAGCGCCATTCTTCAGATGGATCGCTGTTCGATAGTTATTGTAGCCGGGATAAGCAGGCACGAACTTCCGTATAGCGCCCTAGTTTTTTAGTACAAGTTGCTAAGGGGGCTGGGAGGTACGACTTGCGTCAAACTTGTGAAAGAATACTTGCTGCGCTCCTTTCAAGTCAAACGGAGATTATCAGTTCCGGAGGGACCAACCATTGTACTTCTGTTCCAGCAGTCCGCTGGGAGTAGGTAGGCAGGATGAGTGGTCTAGCATGAAGGTAGTACGTTTGAGTTTGATTGAGCCCATTTCGAGAGATGCCAGCACCTATGTCTTCTTTCTCTTTTTTGTTTCACTTCTCTGAATGGCTTGGTCGGTTCCGCCGAAGAAAGCCTGATCGATCATTTGAATCAAGTAACAGCAAATTGGCTCATTCGAGAAGACAAGGGAAGGGACCACGATTGCTCTTTCTTCTATTCCTCTCTGACTTTCAGTTGTTGTCAAGGAGGATGCTTGCTCAACAAGTGGATTTCTGGAGTCAATTGCCTCATTCATTTGGTAGAAGTCAGAAAAGAGGTACATGCTTCTATGCGCCTTGCCTTGAGATTGTGAATTCCTTTTGAGTGAAAGGTCACATGTCTCATTTAGTAGCAGTTTGAGGCTGACAGGGAATCCTTTCTCTTATGAATGATAGGTAGAGAGTGATAGAGTCGAGTGTGAGTGATTGAGTCAAGTCATTTGGTTTGTCTCATATGGTAGAAGATTGGGAGGTCATGGGCTCCATTTCTCTCCTAGTTAACAGCTTCTCTTCTAAGGCAGGGACCGAGTGAGACTGCATATCGCTTCATAGCCTTCCTTTCCTCCTTCCTATTGCTTCGTCTTGCTAGTGAGAAGAAGTAGAAAAATCTGATTAAGGAGAGGCTTCGAGGAGTGCACTTGCCTTCTGCTTGTCTTTGTTGTTGCGCTTTAATTCTCCTTCTTTTGACTGAAGTCTTGGTTTGTTTGAACCTAGTCCTGGTTCTGACGTCTCCTCGCTAGCTCAATGATTCATGAGAAAGGAACTGAGGTCAAAGGCTAAGGGCAAGGGGGCTCCTTTCGCTTTATTCTATTTAATATATAGCTTTCGTTGAAGTGGTACGCTTTCTTTACCTGACTTTGGTCCGACTGGAATCTTTTGGTCTGGATTTGCACCTTAGGCTCAAAGGCCACTTTTCTCGGGCTTCAATGAATCCCTTGTGTATTAGATTAGAATAGAAGGCTAATTGATGTCTCACACTTGCGCCTCAGCTTGATGAAGGTCAGGTGAATACCCGATGTTCTGATCGATATTGGCAAGACCCGTACCTCGCAACTGAGCTCGGAATCACTGACCCTGAGTTTGTCAACTAAGCGCTTCGCCCCTGATTCTCCGAAGAGAAAAGGTTTCCTCAAACTCGTCCTGTGAGTTCATTGATGTCATATCGGTTAAGGGGAAGAATGTGATATAGAATCAAGGATCACCCAACCCCCCTTTCATGCTATCAATGAAAGTCTAGCTCTTTCCCCGTGACCAAGTGCAGTTGACGAAGGGAATCCCAGTTTTTTATGAAAGAGAATGCTATACCGAATCCATTGCGTCTAGAAGAGCTCGTGTCAATCGAATGTTGCTGTCCCCCTTTCACCTATTCAACTCGGAATCGGGAACGCTGCTGAACCTAGCTACTCAAGGCTGATAGCGCCTGGAAACAAAGAAAGGCTTTCTCGTTGGCCAGTCATAGACATAGAGGTTCCCCGCTGTTCTCTTAGTTGAAGACCCCACTTTTTCCGATTTGATATTGGGATTTCCCCTGGGATTCGACCTCACTGCTGTCAGCCTAGCATTCGCGGGCATCTTTCGATAAGGAATAATATGTGATTCAAAGTTTCGTTTCATCAATCATGCTAGTCGAACTAGAGCTACAGCCTGCCTTACGATAGGAGGGAAAATTTCCACTGCTCTGTCTTCTCCGACACTTCTCCGATCGGCCGCTGTTTGAAAGAATAAGCTGTTTTCGGAATAACCGCGGCTTTTCTTAGTACAAATTAACTTACATTACATATTAGCCCTTGCTTCCTTGCTTACAGGAGTAGCTGCCCCCCTGGTCTTTCTTTCGATTCGGGCATATCTTTAATATGAATATTCATCTAGAAATTCCCATTGAATGACCAGCTGAGATGATAAGAACATTCGACGACATTAGCATCCGAAAAAGCTCATGACATCTCGGGAGTAGGGGAATATCCGATCTTCGAGAATCCACCGCTCTTGCTGAGAATAGGATGGGCGGATGGACAGTGAATCAATAGTATAAGCAATAGGCGATTAGGAAGGGACAAATAAGGTCTTTGCACCAATCCCCTCTTTGAATAGCCTCTTTGCCTCTGTGAAGGACAACTGCTATTGTTAATGGACGAGGAGTAGGAGGGAAGAAAGCTAGGTCCGTAGCTCAAAGGTTAAGTGAGAAGAAAGGGGAGGAGGTAAGGAAGTGAAGTAGGTAAGCTCAGTCTCAGTCAAGTAGTTAGCAGGTTCAGGATAAACTTCAACGATAGGCGGGGAAAGAGAACTACAATCAGTCTACGAAAGTAAGGTTGTTAGCAGGTGAAGTAGTGGAAAGATGAAGTAGTGAGCCACTCACTACACGGTGTTAGCTGTCCGTCGTTCATACTTAGTAGCTCATCAGCTCTATCATTTCTCTTAGATTCAGAAGAAATGAATGATCGATCGGGGATAATAGTTGGGTTGCTCCAACGAAAGCGGAGAACTCGAGTAGAGCGTTGCAACGAAAGCAAAGGGTCAGTCCTGAATGAGATAATGAATCAAGAGGCGTGGTGCAGAGAATTTATGTTGTTGGTTAGCGATCTATGTTGTTATATCCCGTAGTCATTCCGGTTAGCAAGTCATTCCAATCAGTCCCAATGTATCCATTCTTCTTTTCTTTTCTTCTTCTTTCCACAGGGAAGGGGACTTCACGGCAACATCGACCAAAGGCAGTTCCAAGTCAACTTATTTATGAAAGACCAGACCTTTGAGTATGAGTCCCAATGTTTATGGTGCCAGTAGGAACCCCATCTCTCACATTCAGCTTGAAAGCCCTTTCTTGACGGCTTGGATTTGACTCAGTCTAGACATCGTCAGGATTGACAGCCAAAACGCCCTTGGAATGGTTTCAGTGAGAGATTGAGTTAAAGATAGGAAGAAGTGATCGTACTCGTTTGACTAATCGATTGAAAAGTGGAAAAAGTGTTCTATTGGTCCATCTATCCGCTTAACAACAAGGTCTTTTCCTGGTAAAAAGCTTCAAGTCCGATCAGAGAAAGAATCCCCACGGTGCGGGCCACTTCTTATTAAGCAGTGGCGGACTATCCTTCCCCTAAATAGGATGTCATTACTAGAAAAGCCCCTATCCAAAGAAAGATTGAATCAAATTCCACTTCTTCACTTTTTGTGTTTCCGAGAGAACTGGCCGTACCTCAGAATGGCCGTAACTCCCTCAGCCTACGAAGGGGGTATGATCATATATCTTCAGCCCCGGTCGACCGGTAGAAGTTTTCGACATACCTGAAACTCCTACTAATGGCTTACCCAAAAACCACCTCGAGGAGGGGACCTTTTTCTATACCAACAATATCCTCGCATGGAATCCCCCTTCTTTAAGAAAGCGTGTTACTAGAAAACAAAATCCCGCCTCCGGGCCCGAGCAGAACGTTTTGAGGAATACCGAATAAATGTAAAAGAAACTCTGGATCAAGCCTCAGCTGGAGTCTAATTCCTTGCTCGAGGTGAAATCTCGGGATCTGAGAACAAAAGAGGCAAGGAACTTGTTTGCCTTTGGTACTGCTGGCCTGCCCAGCTTCCCATGCACCTACATGAACCGACAACGTCTTCTATGAACCAGCAACGTTATAGGTTGCGTTTGGGAATGGATATCTAACCTCATATTGGTTTATCTGTTGCGGAGGAAAGGACTATGAAATCTTGACTTGATGGAGGAATGGTTGAAACAGCTTTACGGAACCAACTGAACCTGAAAGTCATGACCGAATAGCTTCTCGTTAGAACGTTTAGTAAGGACTGATAAAGCCAGAAAGAAGAGGGAATTTCAGTACCAAGGGAGAGACTTTTCATTAGTTCATTGGTCAACGAAAGGATCATTCTGACCAAGAGGCCCAAAGCATTCAGCCCGGTTCAAAGACATTGGGCACATTCTTCATCAACAGCACCGGCTCGTACTTGCTTTTCCCTCTGAGATGCGGGAAGATCCATCCTATCCTGTTAAGGTCAGATCTCAAAGTCCAGCATCATCAACGGAGACAGAGAAAGGAAAGGCTCAAACCCTTCCAAGGGCTTGGGGTAGCCAAAGAAGTGATAAGTGAACAAATTCAGTAATGTAAGTAAGTAGTACGAGTTGCTCAATTCAGTAAGTGTGAAAGGCAGAATACGAAGTTTTCTTTCTCCTGGTGGGAAGCAGAACAGAAGGCGAACAGAGTAGGTGAATCGAAGATGAGTAGTTCACTTTCAGCAAAGTTTTTAGACCGCTTTCGAAACCTTCTTCATCGACACGATCACTATAAGCTCTGTCTCTGGCAATGGAAGTGAAGCTCACTCTCCCAACGGGAGAGGACATATTTCTTGAAAATGGTTTGTTTATAAATCGCATTTCATGATAGGTAGCCCCATGCCCTTCCTTCTTCGGTGCCAAAATCTCCTCTTTTGATCCTGAGGCTTTCAACCTTGCGCCTTTCCTTCTGATTCTGCTTGCGAGCTAACCTACCTGACTAAACTCAATCCTCGCCTCCCCACCTTAGTGTCAAAGCTTACTCTCCAATTTCCACTAATCAATGGCATATCAAGTTGACAAAAGTGAGTCTCATATAGCTGGCAAAGTTCATCAACGAGGGATTCATAATGAACAAGTTTGGTATTTGTGCTCATCATCAGGGTAGTCCCGTTCCGCAATCCATAGAAGAAGTTCAGGATCAAACTACTCATACTTTATTTTAGCGACTTTTTCACTCTGAGCTACCGTTCTGAAAGAAGTTGAATGGCGCCCCGTCTTTGATGAAAAAGAAGTTCCATTGGACGACTTTCTTCTTTCTCTTTCTTTCTCCCATGCTTTCGCTTGGTCAACAACTAACCACAACTCACTATCATTCTTCACTACTCGTAGAGGCTTGACGGAGTCTGGAGGGAATCCTTTTTGCTCAATCAATCATGCCTCAATTTGCATTTGCTGCTATTCTATCTATTTGTGCATTAAGTTCGAAGAAGATCTTAATCTATAATGAAGAAATGATAGTAGCTTGTTGTTTTATAGGCTTTATTATATTCAGTCGGAAGAGTTTAGGTAAGACTTTCAAAGTGACTCTCGACGGGAGAATCCAGGCTATTCAGGAAGAATTGCAGCAATTCCTCAATCCTAACGAAGTAGTTCTTCTGGAATCCAATGAACAACAACGATTACTTAGGAGCAGCTTGCGAATTTGTGGCACCGTACTAGAATCATTACCAATGGCACGCTGTGCGCCTAAGTGCGAAAAGACAGTGCAAGCTTTGTTATGCCGAAACCTAAATGTTAAGTTAGCAACACTTCTAAATGCCATTTCTTCCCGCCGCATCCGTCTTCAGGACGATCTAGTCACAGGTTTTCACTTCTCAGTGAGTGAAAGATTTGTCCCCGGGTGTACGCTGAAAGCTTCTATAGTAGAACTCATTCGAGAGGGCTTGGTGGTCTTAAGAAGGGTTCGGGTGGGGGGTTCTCTTAAAAAGAAAGAAGACGAATAGAATCTAATTCATGTTCATGCTAACAGAAGAGCGGATCCAATACCAAGACGACTTCTTTCCCAGGAAGTGCAGCAAGTAAAGGAGGAATTTTGGGATATCATGCCCCACGAGTGAGTTGCCAAGTGCCTCAACGGAGGGCAGTCTACCACTTCATCGAGTTGGAGCCTGGAGCCAAACCCCTTACCAACTATTTAGACTGGGGCTGGGTTTAGCAGATGGCCCCCCAACTAGCATCTATTAGTGAAGGGGATTGGTTGAGCTCAGGAAGAAATTGAAGGAACTCGTTGAGGCCTATTTCTATTTAGATTCCAGCCTCCAAGGCAGTTTTTCCCTATATTGCTGGGGAAAGGGTTGGGGAGCCCCTGCCCCTGTTTTATTCCAGAAGAAGCGGGAGCCTTGTGCATTGATTATCGGGCGCTCAAGAAGGTAACCTAACCATCAAGAACAAGTATCCACTTTGATTGCAGACTTCTTCGCCCTAAAAAAGAAAATAAGCGCGAGATACTTCTCGAAGTTGGATCGGAGGTCGGGCTGCTACTACTACCAGGTGCGTATCGCGGAAGGAGACGAGCCAAAGACGACCTGTGTGACAAGCAAGCAACCTTACTAATAAAGGGGCGTTTGATTGTTGCCTTTCGGACTCACCAATGCCCCTGCCACGTTCTGCACCCTCCACAATGAGCTATTCCACCCGTACTTAGATGACTGGTGGTATACTTTGATCGTGGGCTATAGCTATTCGTTAAACGACCACGTTAGCCACCTCCGGACCGTTTTTAAGAAAGCTATGTAAAGATAAAGAAAGAGAAATGCTCCACAGACAGAGATCCTATTCCTAGGGCATTGGATGGGCATCAGAGCCATCGAGGAGTGGCAAGCACCTACCCTTGTGAGTGAGCTAAGATCGTTTTTAGGGCTCGTGAACTATTACCGAAGATTCATCGTAAGTTACTCGAAGAGGGCTGCTCAACTCAAAAATCTCCTAAAGAAGAACGTACGGATCGATCATGGCACTGCACTGATCGGAAGAGTGTCAAATACTTTTTTAGGACCTAAAGCGGGCTGTGATTGATGACCCCGTATTGCAGTTGCCAGATTACACTAAGCCATTTGAAGTACACACGGATGCGTCAGACTGGCGGTGTGCTAGTACAATAAGGTAACCCTGTAGCATATGAGAGCCGAAAGCTCAATGAGACCGAGAGGCGTGGTCCAAGAGAAGGAGATGACAGCAATAGTGCACTACTTGAGAACGTGGAGGCGGGTCACGATTCGTGGTCAAGACGGATAATGTGGCGACGAGTGACTTCCTGACCCAGAATAAACCCACGCCAAAACAGAGACGATGGCAAGCAAGACAAACTTGCCAAGTTTGATTGATATGGTGCGTCAGTATAAGTATAAGCTTGGACGGACCAACCAGGTCGCGGATGCCTTAGCCTTAAGTAGGAAGACAGAGCTGGCGGCATTTAAGTGTGAGGCAGTGGCAGCCACCAGCAGAGTCACGAGTACCCTACCGCATCGTATTCGAGATGGGCTCTTGGTCACAAAACAAAAGGGAATCTATTTTTTTTTCTTCCAAAACCTTTCTTTTTTCGGTATGCCGCTCCGCGAGCAAGGAGTGCCACGCACGAGCGGAGCGAAAACAAAGCAGGGGGAATTCGGGGAAATCCTTTGATTGCGTATTGAATATAGATCCATGTCTTTCTTGTTCCACTAGCTAGGACCAAATTCTCACATGTCAGTTTCGTTATTACAACCTTCTTTTTTGATGTCAAAGACCAGAAGCTATGCGCAAATTATCATTGGATCTCGGTTGTTCTTAACAGCGATGGCTATTCATTTAAGTCTTCGGGTAGCACCACTAGATTTTCAACAAGGTGGAAATTCTCGTATTCTGTATGTACATGTTCCTGCGGCTCGGATGAGTATTCTTGTTTATATCGCTACGGCTATAAACACTTTCTTGTTCCTATTAACAAAACATCCCCTTTTTCTTCGCTCTTCCGGAACCGGTATAGAAATGGGTGCTTTTTTTACGTTGTTTACCTTAGTTACTGGGGGGTTTCGGGGAAGACCTATGTGGGGCACCTTTTGGGTGTGGGATGCTCGTTTAACCTCTGTATTCATCTCGTTCCTTATTTACCTGGGTGCACTGCGTTTTCAAAAGCTTCCTGTCGAACCGGCTTCTATTTCAATCCGTGCTGGACCGATCGATATACCAATAATCAAGTCTTCAGTCAACTGGTGGAATACATCGCATCAACCTGGGAGCATTAGCCGATCTGGTACATCAATACATGTTCCTATGCCCATTCCAATCTTGTCTAACTTTGCTAACTCCCCCTTCTCAACCCGTATCTTGTTTGTTCTGGAAACACGTCTTCCTATTCCATCTTTTCTCGAATCTCCTTTAACGGAAGAAATAGAAGCTCGAGAAGGAATACCAAAACCTAGTTCACTCGCTGAGTCTCTTTGCATCCATGGCTGAATGGTTAAAGCGCCCAACCTATACCAACCTAATAAAGAGGCAAATTCGTAGGTTCGATTCCTGCTGGATGCACTTGGAACGTTCAGTTCAATTGCTGCTCACGAAATTGATTATACATATAGCTGGCCCTTATAGCTTATGGGGCACTTCACTCGCTCAACACTCGTTCAAAACATCCACTCGTTCTTTCACTCATAAAAGATGATGGATAAGCAGTCGTCCCTTACTAGATTCCTTCCTAAGTCAGGAATGGCGGGACGGATTAAAGCAAGAATCCCTCAACTCCTTCGGTTAACTATATCTGCTTATATCTATTATAAAAAGACTCAAGGGGGTATCCTTTGGTAAGGGGGAAAACCTACATTCCTTCTAAAGTTGCCATCCATACAAAAGGTTAGATAACTTAATGTCAATCCTAAGAACATTTACAGAATTGGTTAACAAGAACTTCAACTATCAGACCAGACTTAACTAACAAACTTCTTTATGCATAGAGAATCAGTGAGCGCGTGCTGTCTCCTTTTAAAGTGGTGCAAACGGTCTCAAAGAAGCGAAGTGGGACCGATGACGGAAGTAGGGTTGATTTGTGACAACTTTCGTTACCGTCTTTCTAAGTGGTATGGTACGCTAGGTAGTTGACGGGCTTTTAACTGCGGTCTGGTTTCAAAGACTGGACACCTAGAAGTAGACTACTGGATTGAAGGCGTTTTGACGTTGGGATGATGACGAGTCTCTGCCTGCAGACTAACACTCTGGAGACTACGGGTCCCTACGGTGCAACCCCGCTTAGGTCGGAAGCCATCCCAGCCCGGGGGTCTTTGCATTAACTCAAAAGGATAAAAAGCGCATCAGGTATAGGAAGGACTTCTTACAGGAGAACAACCTATATCAAGGATGGTAGGTAGCTGACTAGCACTCACAAGAAGGCAAAAATGGGATTTTTTCAAGGATTGGCTAGTCAAGGGATTCGGAGGAGAGCTATTACTAAAGATTCAATTGCGGAATTTCCTAACCACGAAAAGCGGTACGGTCCCAATGAAAGTGTCTCTTAGCTGGTTTACAGGCTTCGGAAAAAAGGAAGAAAATAACAACCCACTGTCATAACGGAAAGAGTGAATTGCCGTAACTGCTCAGGATGTTATTTGTCGAGTTGACTGGTTTTAGTTCAGACAGCTGAAACAGGATCGTAAACCGCCCCCCGGGGAGACCGATGAGGGACGTTGGAATTTTCCTTAACTGTCCGGAAGGCTGAAATTGCTTTCTCGGGAGCCTCTGGGAGGTCGGGGTATGGAATCCCATGATACTCAAGGAGCAAGGCGTCGTATCCCAGGGGTTCGACTAATACATCGTAAAGCGGATCCAGGTTTTGGGTTATACCCCAAAGGGGGAAACCACTATCTCCCTATTTGCTGCTAAAAACAGACTCTGGAAGCGCTAGGATGAATGCAACTTCTATGTATTTCCCATCGCATTTTCATAAGGTCCTTCTTTTTCAATCTTTTAACGATGCTTGCCAATTCTAATCCAGGGGGAGCACTTAGATCGCAGATTTTCGCAAAACGACCTCGCGTAGCCAGTTCAGTAACCGGTATCAATTTGAATAGGTTTACCAAAAGTTTTCCCTATTTTGAGAAGAACTTCACTGTCGAAGTACTCAATAGGGAGCTCAGGTAAACGGATCCAAAGCGCAGTTTGAGTGACCGTTGCCAAGGAAGGCCTAAAATCAGGGTGCTTCGAAAAGTGAGATAATGGTTTGCTATCATCCAAGGTCCCCCAGTAAGAGCTCTTTTGTAATCCTCCCCATCTGTTAATCAGTTAAGGATGGTCGTGGCCCAGGTCAATGAAGTCAACTCCCCATTTGGTCTCCACATTTTCAAAATTTTCTCATGGATAAATTTGTACTCAACTTTCTTACCCAGAACCTTAACTATAAGAAAGAGACTTCCTCCATGGTTGAAAAATTATCCTTTTCTTTTCTTCCCCATTAATGTTGATCACAAGGGGACAATTCGAAGGGCCCTGGTTATGGATTTGCTGCTCATCTTCTTCCCACTCGTCTGATTTAAAGCCTGAAGACGGAGGTTCCGAGATCTCAAGATAGTATTCACCCTTGTGCTGTACCTGCATGAGAACATCACGATCGGACAGTGGTTGATTACCGTCTTCCTTTGATCGCTTCCATGGTCCGGGACTCTTCCCAGGGTCCGGAGGTAGCTCACAAAGGTTGCCATTAACAGTTGAAGTCGTCACAGAGGTCGCCATTCCTTAGCCCCTCATTGGTTGTTAGGCATTTGTCACTTCTTCTATTTCATTTCATTCACTCAACATAGAAAAGTAACTAGAGCAGAGCGGCCTAAAGCTCTTGAACTAGAGGAGGGGTCTAGCATACTGAAACATAAATGTTGCTAGAAAGCCTTTTTGAGCATCTTCCTTGCGTCCTATATCAGAACTTTTTCACTTTTTTTTGCTATCACAATAAATTGCCATAGATCGAAAGTGAGTCCAGGCTTAGTGCTTCCGCCTATCCGGCAGCCGTTACCTGCTGTTCACCACTCCTCCCCCTTCTTGCCTATTTCGTTAGCATGACTCCTCTCTAAAGTTTCATTAAAGTCCTTAGTCCCGCATAAATCATTTATAAAGGAAGAATGCGCAGTTAGAAGGACAACTAATTGAGTCTTGCTTGGGTCTCCCACTGTAACCGGCTTGCTGGCCCGCCTTCGAGATGGTCGTTTACACCCTCAGCCCCGACCGAACATTCTCGTTCGGATGTTCGGGCAAGCCTAATAGGTTTTGGAGCAAGCGGAGTCCACCAGGTTAGGCACAGATCCGGTGCAGTCTATACATTTGGCCCTTGGGTTCCCGCTAGGCGCATTCTTCGTCAAGGTGAACGAACACCTTTGCTTCGGTTGCCTGGCCCTGGTCTATCGGGCTTAGAACAGGACAAGACATCTAGAATAAAAGCATTCGGTCTTTCTGAGGCATTACAGTATTCCTACATGAGAGACCACCGCTTTGCTATTTATATTATTCTCTCCCTCCTTTTTAGTCTATGGTGTATGTTGGTCCCAGATCCACTTGCTTTAAAACCCGAAGTGCTCTCATCTGTTGATCTGGGATTGATTGTTAAGGTTGCTCAAGATACCTTTATTGAGGGTGTCTGTAGTAACCACCCACACATTGGGACTCCCTGTGATTGTGGCGAACCACTTAATAATACCCTTACATCTTTCTTAGACGTGGACGAGCTCTTCGACCAGCAAGGGAATTATAAGCGGGAGAAGGTGGTCTGCGCTGTATACCTTTACATGGCAATCATCACGCTGTTCATAGCCCTTTATGAATCAGATTCGGCCAATGGTGTGTGGGTTGATACGAGAAGGGTAAGCAAGGAATTCTTCAACACCAAAGTAACCTATAGTCAAACTAAAAGCGGAGATGGCCTAGCGCAAGAGATCAAAGATTCTTTTTACCGGAAACTCCTTAATCAAATGAAGAGAAGGCAAAAGGGCTAACAAGCGCAACCAAGGCAGATGCCGATGAACAAGAACAAGGATTAGCAACTCCGCTAGTACCAGGACGAAAAGGATGAACCTGGCTTACAACAAAGCAAAGAAAGGGGGCTAAGCCCAGTCTTCTCTTATTGCACCAAAATGGAATAAAAGAAAGCAGTAGGATGCCAGGAGTACGAAAGCACTGATTGCCATTCAGTCATTCACTGCCTTCACTGCTTAGCTCAGGAGCTTCCCTCTAGACAACAACAAATGCCCTCAGAAGAGCCTCTTCGTGCGCTAACAAATACCCGAAGAAGTGGACTAGTTCCCGTGTACTAACTCCGAAACCTGCGATGGAATGACTTAAGGGATGTTAGATGGCCTTCTTTCACGGTGGATTCGAACCCTACAAAAAAGAGGAGAAGGCGGGTTTGTCTTTATAAGCACTCGCCATCGTCAGCTTAATATACAGTAGGTTCCAATTACTCAGGACGTCAACCCCTCATCCATGATTACGCGCATGAAAACGATAACACACGCATCTGAGATCTGAGATGAGGCCGATTCATGGCTTGAGGACGATTCGATCATCTAGTGTTCTGGCTTGAATACAAAGACTATGGGTCACGAACTCCTCTATCAATTCCTTCTATTAGCTGTCTCTTAGAGAAAGAGGAATTTTTGGATTCAAAGTTTATATACCCAAAAGGTCTCTTCAATTCCCCCATTAGCAGGTCTTCACCCCGATTTTTTAGGATATAGTATACTATGATCGCTCCTAAATGGCAATAAGCCACTTCGAAAGAAAGAGAAGAAAGCAGCGGAAAAGAAGGAACCTAATAGACAGGAGTTTGACATAGGCCCAACTTCCTTTTTATTTTAGTAGCGCGCAGGTTCAGTCTCTTTTTTAATAGAGGCAACCTCTTTCAACCCTGATCCTTTCTTTTGACCGCTCCGTGGGTAGTGTCCTATGCATAGTGCCTTTGTAGCGGTCTCTCCGTGCCGCAGTTTGATCTCAATCGCAATTAAGCCGATACCTTATCTTTAAGGAAGAAAAGTAGCTCCCCAAAAGACATTCTTTCTACTAAAAAGAGGAGAATCATCCTCGAAATGCTTTCCTTGTGCCCGATCCCGTTAGAGAAAGAACGAACATTCTTCTTGCTCAGGAAGCGAGCAAGAAGTTCCTCTATCTTCACTCGCTGTCTTGCCTTCGACGACTCAAACTAGGACTTCCTATACTGTACTAACAGCAGAGTCAGTGGACATAGGGCTTCTATAAATGAAAGTTGGCAAGCAAATAGGCTTCGGTCATGTCAATGCCTGTAATAGGCTCTCATTTGAAAGAATGTAATTGGCCGAAGGGCCATCGCCATCGCCATATCATATAATAAGATCAGCCGATTCACTAGCAAGAGATTCATTCATCAATAGCAACTGGCAGCCTTTCAGCTTCTTTGCACGTTGCGATTTCGCAGTCTTCCGATTCCATTGGTTCTAGCAGGCTTCTAGGCCGACTATCACACTGTGGGCTAGGATTTCAATTTCCCCTATAGGTTGACTCTTCGCTAGGCAGACAATTAGGAGGAATTTTCTGTAAAGATAAGATTGCGGAATAGAAAAAATCCTACGGAGTTCAATCAATCTTGGATTCAAACCAAGGTTCTGGTCTAAAGAAAAGAACTGACTAAAGAAGGCTGACAACGGAAGAGAAGAAAGAAAACATCGTTTGAAAAACGGGAATCAACAGATTCATTTCGGAAAGAATATATAAGAATATAAGGCCTCCAATGGGAGGAAAGTTTACTTAAATAGAATCTTGCTTTTAAGCGATGGCGACTAGAGGTACGGAGTGAGTCTGACTTATACTCCTGAGACAACCCATTCCTAACTTAGTCAGCCTTATCCGGAACCCAAAAAATTACATTACCTTCTGTAATCCCAAGCCAAAGTCTTGTCTCTAGATTGTTGTCCGACACCGGCTTTCTTAAATAGTTCCAGGTGCGGATCCGAATTCAACGGGAGAAGGGCTTCCTTAATATGAAAGAAAGATGAGATGCTCCGAAAAACCCCGCTAGACGCTAACGCACCTTCTCTTTCTTTAAGCAAAATGCTATATCATCTTGGTTATTTTCCAATCAAAGATTCAGTCTCGCCAATCTTCTCTTTAAGCCCAAGCCTTCCTTAGTCTGGCCTAATCTTAAATTAGCGTTCAATCTGAACTTCGTTACTCTTTCCGAGCTTCCGTTGGTAGCCAAAGGTCGATATAGAATATTGATTAAAGATTCTCCAATGTGCATTACCTCTCTATGAGAGACCCGGCTAAAGCCTAAATCCAATCTGTCGATTTGATTTCATTCCCGGAACACTATCAAAAGAGAGATTCAAGTACACGCAACTACATCAGGGGGATAGTCCTTGAAGTTAGAATCTTCCGCCTTCGAAAAGAAAAGCCTTAGCCGTCCTTTGAATTGCTCTTACGACCTGAAGGTCTCCTGATTCAATTCAAATGAGAAAATATCAAATGAGAAGGTTTTTCAATGAATAGAAGGAACTTTCAAGTGATTGGGATGACGACTAAGGAAGGAACTGTTTCAATTAAAATAAGAGCTCAGCCTATGAGTATGAGTAAGTAAGTTAGTTTACTGGATAAAAATCAGTGAAAACTAGTTCTCTGAGGATGGTGAACTGCCTTTGGAAGGCTTATCGAAGGTAATTCAATTGGCAATGAGATTGGAGCAGATTTCGGAAGAACTGGCCAAAGCTTTCGAAATTAGGTTTAGGACGGTCGCAAGAGAAGCGATGGATAGCTCAGTGAGGCCCGACCATGGGAGGAGAGAGGGTATGGGGGCTCCTCCTACAACTTAGATGAAAAGAAGAAAAAAGACTTCTAAATACAGCCTTCCTTTCCATGTTCAGGTCGGAATTTGGTACTCGGAGGTCCAGCCCCAGAGATAGCGTTGTAACTGTCCGGGAATCTTATAGAATCGGGTCGCACTACTAATACTAATCGCTCTTTAATTAAGATTGCATGTAGGTGGATCACTGATTTGGTGTGCAACTTTCTTGTAGCCGCGGGGGATGTATTTATTTGTATAGCTTTCCGGTAGTCTGGCAATCCGAGCCCCTGTATCCTTGGCAGTGAGTTCGCTTCGTTATAGAATCTCTGCCGCTTTCTCTGCCGTGTAGCTTCACCCAGAATAGAAGGTTTCTTTCTTCGGCGGATAGAGCATTTGAGGATCAGGTTATATAATCTAAATTGCAGCAATGTCGAGATACCGTCTGTGGTCCATGGCCTAAATAACTCGGTCTCCGCTTTTGGCGGACTGGGTTGAATGGCGGTCTGGTGAAGTCAGTTGCCTGTTTTTAGGGAGATCATATCTAGGGACCCAGTTTGATAACCAAGCGAAATTTCTCTAGTCAACCATTGGGCCAAGGTTCGTACTTCGCTAAAAGTTCCCGGGCCCACTCTAAATGATCCTTCTCTTTTGAAATCTCGTCGAAGTCGTACAATTTATCATTCCAAGGGAGGCGACAGCTTCGTCGTACACTTGGCTGTAAATAGGAAGGCTGTTGATTTCTGGTAAGCTATCGGAATGTCCTTGATCTCCCTTTCTCCTGCGCTCAAACGCATCTTTATGCCTTGGCTCGCGCGGGACTACCCGTACCGATCTCTCGTTCATCGTGGGCTAGCATAGCTGACGATCGTGCTAAATCCGGGAAGCTGTGCACCTACGCAGCAGTATTGAAGGGGGCGGCTATTCCCTGCCCCTACTCCCTCAATCTGAATTCGTAACTCGCCTTAAAATCTTCGAGCTAGAGTCATCGGTGAAGTTTGGCTGTGGGAATAGGAAAGAGCGAAAGCTCGGCAGCGAGTATCTCCTTTCCAATTCGTGTCAGGCAAGGATTCGATCGGACCCGTGCTAGTATTACCTTTCCCTGGTCAGGAGACGATTGCCCGAGTTGTGTTAAGATAAGTGGCACTTGAATTGGAAGTAGTCATCGGCCAGGTCTTGGATGCTGAATTCTCGGGCTTACCACTTGTATCGATAGACCCACTTTCATTGAATGCTGAGGAGATTGATTTGAAACCCTAACTCTTCGAGTTAGCCTGGATTTCAACTAAGAAATTCCCAGACAAATGAGATCGATTTAATTCCCCTCGCCCCCTTTTGAATTCAAATCTGGATCCCACTAATCCATTAGGAACCAGTAAAGGATCTGCCACCGCTTTCCTTGACGACTTATGCTGCTGAGTCATATGATGTTAGAGTCAAGTCTGATGCCGCTGACTCAGTAGACGATACAATTTACGTAGCTTAATCTGTAGATGATACCACTGATGTTGTTGAATTGAATCAGACGTTGTTGCTAAACCATCCGCTTTTGGTGGTACCACAGGAAGCCCATCATAATCGAGAGTACCCTTCGGGTAAGAAGAAAGAAAAGATAGGACCTAGTTAGCTCTATGAAGTTTCCATTGCCACTGGGAGCTCCTTCTAAACCTTATCTGAGAGAAAAAAAGACTCCTTACGATCCTTTACCAGGCGGGGTAGGGAGAAGTTGATCCGGTAGATCGCCTAGCAGTTTCAGCTACTGCTCGTGATGCTGATTTTGATGTTTGAAGTGATTCAAGTCCTCTCTATTCGGGGAGGAATCTCTTTTTGGGGTTGGGGCTTGATTCCCAGTGGTTCCCTGAGACAACCATCTCACATCTAGCGCCTAGGGGCGTAGCCAGGGTTGGGAAAGAAAGGAGTATTCTATAAGGGAAATGCGGCAGGAGTTTCTTTCGCAAGTGAGGAATAGGAATGACTTGAAAAAAAGGAAGAAAGGAAAGCTTGCCCCGCTCTAGCTAAAGAGAAATGCTTTTGACTTCATTTGAAAGGATTGATAATCAATAAGCCAGTCGAGAGATGGAACATTGATTTCGCTTAGCAGAAGAAGAGGTAGCAAAGAGCTCCTTCAAGCAATGCACTCACAGAGTAAGCAAGTGAAGCGAGCTCTCTTGTAGCGATAGGCAAGCTAGTTTGAAAAAGCAGGTATGTCAATCCATTCCGGGCTTAAGCATAAGAAAAAAATATTAAATTAGAGGCTCGGATCTATATCTAGAAAGCTTAATTGATATCAATCTTTTTAAAGTTTCCGAGTCATGAAAGACTCTCAAGGGAAAAAGGGTCTAGCACAAGAGAGTTCTAAAAAGGCACCCCTTTCGCCTCCTTCCCTGGTAAGATTTTCTATTTAGCACTGCTATAGTATTATGCTTTGGAGGAATCCTGTAATAATAAGTCGTTTTGGCCTCTTTTTCTATGGATAGTAGCGAATACGGTCCAACGAGGTAGAATACTTTCCCTAGGGGAGCTCTAGATAAGATAGTGTTCCAGAAAAGCATCCTTTTGCCTTTAGTGCTTGGTAGGAGCAGCTTAGCGCATATGCTAAAATTAGAATCACGCGTAATGAAGCGCTTGTCTGACTTATCAAAAAAAAAAACATACAAAAAACCTGCTACAAATGAGCGGCATATAAACGGAACGAGATCCGTCGAAAGACGAGACTCAGATCGGAGATAAAGAGGCCCTTTCTTCTTTCGTTTCGTTTTTCGTGGTGTCTTCTGTTCTAGAGGCAGAAGAGCTGAGATCGTTTTTAGTTTATCATGAGATACTCCTTAATTAGGGTGAGGTTAGGCGTGACCTTTTCAAAAAACACACCCTTTTTTACAATTAGTCCTATATTTAATCATATAAATGAATTGAGAAGAGGTCAATTATTAGGAGTACGGTTTGATTATACTAAATCTATTCCTAAGAAGGATCTAATTGAGCGCTTCTGGAGAGGATATTCTAATTTTGAATATCTTCCTAGGATCTGTCATTTTCTCCTTTCTTTACTACTTCTTTTTGCCTTTCTCGCTGGGTTATATGGTCTGTGTCTGAAACTAGGGTCTATTGAGGTTTTTGGGGCTTTCTCGAAAGGCTGGCTTTCTCTCCTTTATCTCTGGGAAGGGGGAAGGCTCTTTCCTTTTTTCTAAGAGGGTTGGGCTGCTCCGGGGGGCTGATCTTCGCCATTGCTTTTTCTGTTAGGATCTTGATTACTGAGGAGGCCGAATCCATTAAAATGATGATGGCTCCCTCGGGCTCACATTCGGGCGCAGCAAGCTCAATAGAGAGCGTACCGCAAGATGAGATCTGGAGGAACCTTAAGCAGGAATCAAGTGAAGTAGGCGCATCTTCGGGAGGGAAGGGCGAACAAGACCTCAACCTCAACGTTACACCAAATCCAAATCAAGCCATGCGCGAACTTCACAATGACCTAATGAAGGCAGGACATCACCTTGATGAACTCATGGCTAGAGAGCCGTCATTACGAAATGCTATTGATATCGATTCCCGGTTGCGTGAAGTTCAAGAAGTTTCACAATTCTTGTCCGAAACAGAGCAACGGGTGAATTGGGCCATGGAAGTGGTAGAAGATCAGTATGCGGCTCAAAACGAAGAATCGGCCCGGCAGGAGGCCGAATTTAATAAAGAAATAGCACAACTACAGTACCAGATAGATAGGATCAACCAAAACAACAGATTTTTGCGAGATAAGCTGGCGCGAATGGAGAATGGTTCGAGTCAAAATGAATAGCAACAGCCTTAGCAGAAGGAAGCACGATATCGATAGAATAAAAGACTAAGATTCAAAGGCGGGCGATAGCTTTGCTTTTGATTCTCCACGGATTTGATTTCTATTCATTTCACAATTGTTGGTTTGTCATAAACGTGTAGCTAATACTTCTTAAGTCAGTCTCATATACACACCAGACCACACCTCAGGGCGCCCTGGCCGACCGACAGGCTGAGGGCAATGGAAACGCAAACAAAGCGGTGACATATGCCCAAAAAAAAATGGAGGGAGAGAGATAGATCTCTCGTCAGGTCTTGGGAATTGTCGCCGGAGGTGGAGTCGTGACACCGACGGACCTTGGGAGAAGAACCCCTTCCCCTTCTCCCCCCGGACGTACTAATTGAGGAACCGGGTAATCAAACTCACGATTAGAATAAAAGGGAGTGAGCTTAACGCAAGAGGTCTTGGTTCAGATCCAACTCGTGAGAATAGAAGGGAAGCTTGAAAGCTGAAGCAAGGATCACTTCACCGGTTGCAAAGACCGGACCCAACCGATCCAGCCGAAAGAACAATCTCTACGATCTCCAAAGCCGACTTCCACTAGTGCCTCACACGGGAACGCTCTCACCGTACGCTAGAAAGATGAAAAGAAGAATATGCCAACAAGGAAATATTATGCCACCGGAAATGGAGAAGCCAATCCTGCATAATAATGAAAGGATGCCGCCACCGAATGAAGACAATACCCACCATAGGGAGAAGGAGCAATTAGAGCACTTCAGTTCCCGTCCTATACTATAGTTCTCGTCCTGCCTTCCCAACAGGACAGACAGGTTTGCGACTGCTTGACTGAATGGGTTCGAAATGAATGGGGAAGGTTAAAGTATACGTCACGTTGCAATACGGATAATTGAAAGAGTTCCAATTGACCCAACTAGCGAATCTGTTTACTGAGTCGGCTTAGCACGCTAGGAGTGGGAGCTTAAGGTAGAAGGCAAAGTGTGAAAAGAAGTAGGTTCAAAGAAAGAGTTAACGGGAATAGAATAAGAGCAGTGACTAGCGGCCGGGGGAGGACAACAACTGTGAAGAAGTCGGTGGTAGGTTCTTCGTCGATGGCTTGGCTTTAGGTCTATGTTATGGCGAATGGAAGCGCAGATTAGCAGGTGTCCGCTTGACTCAGTCATAGTCTAGCCGACCAACTGGTAGGCACTCGAAGCCTATGTTCACTAGAGCAATTGAAAAAAGGTATGGTAGTGATCTCACTCCACGCATTGCACACTTTGTTCATCCAAACTGTGCACAAACTGGGCATGGTGATGGGAGCTAGGTTCAAGGTACAGAAGGAGAGCCCTTCTCTTTCTTTGATGCACCATACGCCTTTGGAAGCACTGATTTAAATCTTCCTACTTTCTTTGGTGCCAAAGACCGATGACTAGTTAACCGACTCCTGGCCCGAGGAAGACTCAGCGGAAGACCTGCAGGAAAATGGAGTTTTACTGGATTGGATAGCTTGTCACTTAATCTTCGACAGGCCGTTGAAAACCCGTCAACTCTTTGTTTATGGGGACCCAACTTTTGATAAGTTTTTTGTCAAAAGTTCTCCGCATCTATTTCGCCAGTTCCATACGCAGTGACTTTTCCGGTCCGGTGCGGTAGTCGATCTCAGTGCCAAACTTTCTTAATCTAGCTGAGAGCTTGACCCAACTATCAAAAAAAGGCTGCAGCAGAAGCATCTCCGAACCGTGGACTCGAGTGACTCTCGTTCCTCTCTCTCTTTTTCGAGTACCTTCCCCTTGTGGACTCGAGTGACTTTCGTTCCTCTCTCTCTTTTTCGAGTACCTTCCCGTTTGAACTCCCGCCAACCGGCAACTCTGGTTTACCATTGCTTTCCCGTTCTGGAATAAAGAAAGAGATTCGTACTGCTTGCGCTTACTTACCCATTTTCTTATTAACAAAGACAGCCATGTTCTACCCCTTTGCCTACCAATGCTAGATGAGGGGAAAAACCGCCTATCTGATCTTTTTAACAGGCCTTGTTTATAAAGAAAAATGGCTGTATACAGGAATCTCGATCTTGCTTAGCTCCTGAGCTCTAGGAAAGGAAGAGTGGTCTTCCCCTCTCTGAGCATTACTAGCTCCTCTTTTGACGAGGCATCTGGCTGCTAGCTAGATAAGCCAATCTGATCCCAGAGAATTAGCTTGATAAACTCAAAAACTAGAGTGGATAGGTCACTGCTGGTTTATGGTATTGAATGACTGTCTTTATATTCCATAGGTTTCAATATGTGTCTGCTATAGCGGATTCATGCTGCTGGCAGGATTCATTTCCTGTCATTTTATCAGAAAGATATCATTAGGAGGTTCTTGGTCTTGGTCAAGAATCTCTCAGAAAGAGAGTCAAGTTACCGAATCAAGCATCAAGCATTCTTCTAACCTTCACAAGCGGAGAATCTATCTTCTTTCAATTTATACCGGAAAGTCAGTCATCAATCAACTGGGATAGATTCATTCCTTTCGGCCTATGCAAGATGGAAGAAGGTTCATGGCTCACTCTAGCTAGGGATCAGGCTCGCATGGCTTCACTTCCTTTTATGGGTGAAACTGGGCTTTTCAAAGCTAGAAGCACAGCGCTTTCTTATCTTACTTATTGGAATGAAAGAAAAGCAAGAGTAGCTTTTGACTACCTTTGTCACTTTTAAGAAGAAGGAGTCCAATTATGATTATGCTTTATCCGACCAGTCGATCAGACCTCCTTCTAGTTCGAGCATATAGGTTGTAAGCATACAGACAAGATTGACTGTGAGCTGTTCGATTTCATGGAATGTCGCGGAGGTCCGGCATCCCCCTAAAAAGTGCAGATGATAGAGATAAGACTATGGGTTTCTTATTGCCCACTGGAACTTGACTCACTTTTCTCAGATTTTCTTTCTGCCTCGGCGGGAAATGAAGCAACCTTTAGGTCAGATCCATTCCTAGGCATTTCTAATGACAATGACGGATTAGTTCAGTGTGCGAGTGAGCTAGAACGAACCGGAAAGGAATAAGAGATTGGCATAGCTTACTTACAGTCCTACCAGCCAGTCTAAATTACAGATCAAAGTCTACTGGTCTATAGCTCTACTTATGACATGAGGAGGTTCTTTTTCAGAAAAAAAGAAAAATGTAACCTGCCCCCTCAAAAGGAGCCCCCAGCAGGAGGATCGGAGCGAGATATAGGAAGAGTCAGGCAGGCCGAGCCCGGGAACATGAAAAAGGGAAGCATGCCTTAGAAGGAAGTCTCTATGAAATCGAGCCGAATCACCACTAGCTCTCGCTCGAGAGAGGGCGTCCCGGATAGTTTCTCAGCTAGGAGACCGTGGGACAGCTGGAGGTTCTTCCATAGGACGAAGGAAGGGAGAAGTATAGTGAATGAGACGAGCGCTGCGCGGCCCCTTTTCACTCTTTTTTTGATGCTTAAAGAGAGGCCCGTCAGAAACTAAGCCGAGTATCCAATTCCTGCTTGCTGTCAAAGAGTTCCGCATCTCTTTCACCTAGGAGTGAAATGCTTCTTTAAAGGATAAGCAACTACATCATGAAAGAAGTCGTGCTTTCCTCTCTTATTCAATTGCTATGATGAAAGCCCTCAAAGTTTGCAGAGATTCCACTGTCATTCCAATCGTCCCGAGCCAAACTCGTCACCCTCAGCTTGACGAGCGAATCGTTATCCTTCATCGGAGAATGCGAGATGAGCGCTCCCGCTGATTTGAGTCGTCCCGCCAAGAACAGGAAGTCAGAACTTGCAGGCCTTTTCTTTTATACATCTATAGGCAAACTCGCAAAAGAGATCAATGACTCCAGCTCGCAAAAGAGATCAATGACTCCAGCTCAAAGCCGAAGGGACTTGTGAACTAGACTCATCCAAGATTTCGAAACTCGCCTCAAAACCAGTCGGTGCAAGTTTATCCTCTTTGGTTGCGGGCCTTAGCTGAGTGGGTGGAATCGAAGTTTAAATTAGAACCGGTAGGCTAGGAAGTGTTTTGATCTTTGCGCCGATTCTCGTCTTTCGTCTTTTGTGTGTCGAGCGAGGAATCAAAAACCTTAGCATCAAAGAGATGAACTAGCAGACCAGGATAGGCAACTCAAGAAAGAGCAAACTCACTAAGCTAGTGCTGATGCCTCTGAGAGATTATAGGACCGAGAAGCTTGACTGACACAGAATTGTGGAAGAGCACAGAGCTCGATCAATTGCCGGAGATCACTTTGAAGTATGGTCGGGAAGAGAACTAGAAAGAAGTCAACATCCTCTTCTGACCTCAAAAGGCAAGAGCAGGAAAGAGGAATGAATCGCTTGATAGCCTTGACCGGGATATGGGAACTAAGCAAGGGATGCTAAACCTCAAAAAAAGCAGAATGCCATTTAGAGCTTTTTCATTATCTACCCAATTGACCTATTCGATTGATTTACCAGACCGTCTGACTAAAGAATCCAACCTGCATGATGGATTAGTCTTTCCAGTGCCCGTAGTGCCCTTTTTTTATGTATGTCATCCTGGTCAGTTCTATGATGGATAGATTCTAAAAACTTCCACGAAGCACCGCACATGGGCTATGGAGATGGATGTAGTGAGCCAGGTAAGGAAATGGAGATGGCTAGGTACAATAGCCAAATAAAAGGCAGGGTTCGAAGCGAATCAACCTCCTTTCTCACGAGAAAGGGGATCGGAATCGATATCAGAAGTCAACTCCTGAGTCAACTAGGGACTCCTCGGCAAGCTTGGAAGTGCTGTAAGTAAAGATCCATGCCCGTGCGCGAGACGAGAAGGGGGGACAGCTCAAAGATTCGATGATGGACTAAACTTAAACTAATCTTTACTGGAAGGAAGGGGACAACCCCGAGTACCGGAAGATTCAAGCTCCCGAGGGAGATTCGATGCGCTTGATAAGCATTCAATTCAAATGGGCGCGTCAAAGTCAATACTTGTCGAATCGGAGGATTTGTGCTCATCTAGCAAGCATCATCCATGAAGTAATAATATCTGATATGAATCCACTACTGCTTTTCTAACTTAAAATAGGGAGTTCACTTCAATCAAAGCAACCTGAGGCATCAGCCGAAGACTCCGTCTGGATCCCCCTGGTAGGCAGAAGAATCAGTTTCTGTTTGCACTCTTAGGTTAGGCATCATCAGAAGTTCTTTCACCCGACCGGCTTCTCACTCTTAGTAGTGAGATGGGGGCTCGAGCGGAGATCCTTCTTTAATAAGGGGATCCCTCTATAGAAATATATCAAATATGGAATGGAACAATGTAATTGTGTAGCTAGTCGACTAGGTAGTTATCTTTATCTTACCTGTAGTTAGCTCGAAAGCTTTTAACCAGCAGGAAAGGCTGGAGGATATAACGATTCTTCTGTTGCCCCCTAAGCCCAGTCTTTCATACTTCCCCTTACCAATCCATCCATTTCTATTTATGGGTATTACATATCTCCTAAGCGTATTACGAAATCAGTCTTCAATATCCTGTAGGAAGATGAAGTCTAACCCTGCCGATTAAAAATAGATAATATCGCGGGTAAGCAAGGCAATTAAGTAGGCTCGACAGAGGAAATGAAGCGAACTCTCCCTTTGGGAGAGGCAGAAAAAGGGAGAAGCTAATGCTTCGAAACCTCATGGACGGGGAATCAAAGTCAACGGTCCTCACAACGAACCTGAGAAGCCAAATCAACGGGACTCATCTAACCACTACATATTGTTGATTGTTGATCAGGCCTTTAAAGTGGCATATAAGCCCCGTCGTTTAGACCTTTTTTTTTTTGTACTATCGCCTATCAAGATCATCCAATGCTCTTTAAGCCACTAACCCTCTTCCAAGAAATCTGCTTTGACCGCTCTGTCAGTGAATAGCTCGGGCGAGGGAAGCGAAAGCAGATACGCGTGGGATTGTATCTCTACATCTATCATGGAAACAAGCCTCTAAGCTGTTAGTTGACCAAGGTAGCGTTCTCTTTCATCAGCTAAGTCTTCTCCCTTTGCCTTTTCCCTTCCTTTCCCAATCATGTGACGGTTGTCCCAATCAATCGGAATAAGAGAAAAGGATGTATAAGAGACTATTCGACATTTGGCAGGGCCCCAATTGTAGACCCTGAATTATGATCGGAAGTTGGGGTCGGAAATTCTAATCACATTATCCGAGCGGTTGTGCCTAATGTCTTTCTGAGGATCTTAAGGTCCTTTCTGAGTCCTGATGGAGGTTCAGATGTTGCCCGATGCCGGAAGTGCAGTGGATTGATAGTAGTGACCACGAAACGTTTTGGATAACTCATGATAGGTACCCCCTCTACTGGTCCATTCAATGCTTTAAGGACAGATTCTCCAGGGCTTATAATTCTAATCAAGCCGCTAAGGTTGTTCAGTAGTGATTGGGCCAGGAAAGGCAGGTTCCGTAATAGGACTCATTGAATCAGCAGGTTAGTTTAGTCCGTCATGAGAGATGGGGCTCCACCCAAGATAGTTCTTTCTTTTTCTCCGATGAGTTCCAATTATGGTGGTTTTTCAACGAAGAAAAAAGCTACGGTTTCAATTCAGACTGTGAAAGTCGTTTAGGCGCAAGCAATAAGGGAATGCATTCTTCCAGGCAGAAGCCCTTTGGTATGAGCGATCTAATTCAAAAAAGAAGACTAAACTGGCCTTGTTGGAGTAGCTCGCCTGTTGGGATCAAAGTCTCATTCTCGAACGTAGGTTCTCCGGTCTCTGTCTCCACTGCCCAAGGCAAGGCCTGTTCTATCCTCGATAACAGTTTACCGTAACGTTGTATCATTAAGAGAAATTTCTTTATACGGGGCATGAAAGCACTATCAGTTAGTTGACTACCAAAAGAAAGTCCTACCGCTCAGTCAAAGTACGAACAACGAAGGATCTCTTTTCAGGCCAACTTTTAAGCGCATCCAAGCATAGGAGAACGATTGAGAATAGAAGGTACTACTCATCAATGCAATGTTCAGGTAAGGAAAAGACCGAAGCAATTGTTTACAGCCCCTACTGCACATTTTCAATCTCAATCTCGGGTTCAATAATCCATCCAATCCACTCTTTCTTTTTCGGAAAGCTGCCCCATTAGGAATGGTTTTTAGCTCTTCAGTAAGGTTAGCTTTCTTAGACAAGGTTGATTACTATGATCTTGAGTCATTCTGTGGGCAGAAAAAGGGGGTAGAACCCATAGAGAAAGTTTCAAGCTCTGGTTGTGGAAGCAGTTCTTTGTCCTTGTCCCGCTTCATTAGTATTGATTTTATATCTTCCTCATTTCAGTTCGTCGAGGACGTATTCCCGCACTTTGTTCGGGCTTTTAAGAGGATGCATCCTTCGCCCTGTTCGGGCTATAGTTTTTATGATCTCCTCCTTGGCTCGGGCTTACGTATTCAGTTATGTAATGCAAGTTCAAATTGCGTATATATACAATATTAAATCCCAACTCAGATTGGACATGCTAGCTCAGAGACCCCTTTTGCCTTGCTTTCGGATGCCGTTTTGGCTGTCACTCCACAAATTCTTTTCTTTCAATATCTATAGCACTTTTTATGTCAGAACATGGACGTTATAGCTTAATCAATAGAGAGATGCCTGCCTTTTTAGTAAACTTATAACGGTGACAGCCTCAATACGCTCTTTTTGAAAGACATCCTGGCAAAGGCCGTGTGTGTTTATTAGTAAAAAAAGGGCACTTGAATAGAACCTTTTGTCTCTTAGTCGAATTACATCACAACTTTCTTGTACTGTCACCTTTTGGCCTTCATATTGTGTATGGAAGGACATCCTGAGTCGGAAGATTCTTGGCTATGGTATTAAGAAGAGGGAACTCTATTACCTGGAGGTGACTGGAGATGGAGAAAAGAAGTGTAGTTCTGCGAATCACGTAAGCTGTGAGAGCGTCTGTATGGCTATGGCACCGAAGGTGGGTCACCTTTCTATTAGCTATCTTAATAAATTGAGACCGCAGTAGTTTTCGGGTTTACTTTCCATTGTGATACTTGTGAACTGGCCAAGAGCCATCGTATTTCCTACTTACCGAGTTTGAACAAGAGTTCAAAACCCTTTGAAGTGATACACTCTGATGTTTGGGGTCCAGCTAAAGTACCTTCTCTGTCTCAAGCACGGTACTTTGTCACCTTCATAGATGAATGTACTAGGATGACTTGGGTGTCATTGCTACACAGGAAAAGTGACGTGTATACTGTCTTTCGGGAGTTTTACAGCATGGTTAGTACTCAATACCAGAGACAGATTAGAGTTAAGAAATCTGATAATGGTACCGAGTATATGGATTCGTCTTTCGGCCTATTTCTAACCCAACATGGCATTCGCCACCAGACTTCATGTACCTATACTCCAGAGCAAAATGGCTTAGCCGAGAGAAAGAATCGACAAATTATGGAGGTAGTTTGTGCCTCGCTCTTTGGTATGAACATGCCACGCTTTTATTGGGGAGAAGCTGTGAGATCTACTGCATACCTGATCAATCGAACACCATCCCGGGTGTTGGACTTTCAGACAAGACTAAAAGCAAAAGCGTCGTTGCCAAAAACAACCTTTTATACGGCGGAGCTACGTTCTTTCTTCCTCGAAACGGCGTGAAAGCCTAACTAGAAGCTATGAAGACTTACCTTTCGTCACATACGAATTCTAACGAGAAAGCCAATCCCCTTCAACATGAGAGATGGAGCTCAAACTAGACCATTCCATTCCGTCACGAGTTACTTCGTTCCTTGATAACCCATCCTATTCCTTTCTGTTTTCACTGCGGATGTCTCCGATGGAAGTCCCCCCTGGGCCTAGCTTTCTTTAACCTTGAATGAACTTAGTGCCTTGCCCACTGTCTTAGCCGGGAATGCTCCTTTTCATAGCTCGTAATTCATTGGAGTTTCATATTTCAGTTACGGGAAAAGCGAACTAAGATTTTTGAGAACGGAGCTTACTTTGGTCAAGAAGTTCACTTACCTGAAACCTCCTCTCTCTTTCCGATTCCTTCCTTGCTTGCATGCTTCAAGAGCTACCAGAGCAGAGGAATCGAACTGCCATACAATATCCGTTGGGATTCAATCAATAGGAATGACCACTTTGAGATTTCATCAATAGAACCACCGCGCATGAGAAGAGGCTGAGATTGAGCCGATGACCGCCCTTACTAATAAGCTATGAAGCCCCTTTCACACTATCAGAGTCAGCAACCAAAGAACTAATGAATCGGCTGAGGCTGAGATTGAGCCCATGACCTGCCTCTACTGCCAATCCGCTATCACACTTCCAGATACTCATATTCAATCCTTCTACTTTCCATACTTGTAGGGTGAGTACTTGAACTCTATTCATTTCGGGGTGAGCAAACTACTTATTATTAAGCTGCCTGAACCCGCTCTGGCCTAGAATTCTTAACTACTAACACCGGCTTTCTTCGTTGTAGCTTGAGCAACCCCTTACTTTGCTACTTTGAATAAGCTTTCTTCTAAGTATTCTATTTCATTATTTAAGGACTAACCTCTTATTTATTATCTTCTAGAAATCTATTACAAATTCATAAATCATCCCAGCGGAGATGCTTAACACTTTTTCCCACTGGGAGGAAGACTATTCATAAAGTGGGAGGACAGATAATAACTAATTTGATAATAGCCGTCTTCTTGATCTTTCTACTGATGAAGGAAACTCCCTAGCAGCATAGGTCTGTCCCCCTTGTTTAGGATTCGATTGAGAAAGCTGAGTCTATCAATCGGGAAAGGATATAACAAGTGAAAGCGCGCAGTTCCTTCTTCTTCTTCTTCTGCTCACTAAACTTAAGTGAATCAACGGACTCGTGCTCGTAGTGAGATAATAATCTATATAGTTATATCTTTGCGAATCACTTCTTATCTGAGCCCTCTCAGTTCAATCTTCACTTTAATGAAAGCCGGGGATTTGTTCATGTTTTTCTGCCTTTCCCCTGTTGTAGCTTCGTAGCGAGATTGCTGCTTGCTAGTGGCTGAATGAGCGATAGATCTTAGTATTACTAGGAAACTCAATTTAAAGTGAGTAAACAGAATTCCATACTCGATCTCATAGATACATATAGAATTCTGTGGAAAGCCGTATT
>JAVXUL010000017.1:658353-684599 GCA_035590515.1 Trichilia minutiflora | reverse complement strand
TTTGAGTAGAAATGCTCTAGTACTCGCCGCTAGAACACTATTCGCACCATGAATGAATAAGAAGCCTGATTCATTTTCATCTTCCTTCGAGATTTCTATAAATGGGAAAGTTGGTAGTTTGCTGGGGGCTGCTTTGATTGCTTCATTTTAGCTCTGGTGTACCAACCCATCTTCACTTCAGTAGCTGCGCACTTCCCACTCGACGACTGGCGTCTTCCCTCGCCGTATGATAGTAGGAAATCGACACTCTCTGGTAGTTCACTAAGACAATGCTTTCTTGTTAACGAATACCCTCCCTGTTGGAGGAATATATGCGCCGATACCCTCCAACAAGTTAAAGAAGGAACCATCCGGTCATGCCATCCCATCTCGTCTCGTGAGGGGAGGGGGCAAAGCAAGAGGTCTTTGCTGCCTGCTTCAAAGCTTGAAGTTACGAATACGCTTTGTTGAATCAGAAATCTTACATATATTCTATTATATATAGTATAGGCTTCGAAGAAGCTGTGAATAGGTCCAATAGCTTCGCTCGAGCTACTTCGTACATCTTCGTTGAAAAGCAAAAAAAAGTTCTCTAGAGTTGAAGGCATATCCTATCCTGCTAAGCCGGAAAGGAATAAGTAATTTACTTTCACGACTATTAAGCCAGGAATGAGCTGAGATATCGGAGTTTCAATCAAATGAAGGATGCGATCCCGTAATAAGTGTGTGTTGGAGAGAAAGAAAGCATTCTCAGAAGGAGTGAAGCTCGGAACTGTGAGTTGAACTCTTGCCCGGGTATGCTCCCAATCGTGAATCCTCGGATGTGATCCAAAGGGATAACCAACCTCAACTGAATAAGCCGAAACCGTAGAGGAAGAAAGGGCATAAAGCGAAACTGCTAGATCAGATGTTCCAGTTGTCGAGGAAAGCTTCTTCTTTACTTTAGAGTGGAGGGAAACTATTCTTCGCTTCTTTTTCTTTGATAGGTGTCTTAGCAGAAAGCTGAATTGATTGTGATTGACGTAGCTTCTTTCCTCAATTCACTTCTTTCTTACGAGATGACATCATATACATCTCTTTCGACTCTCTTCTTCACTCCCTTCACCTTCTTTTACAGAGGGGAAAGTCTTACTCTTCCTGTCGAGGCGGAAAGCCTTTCATGTCCTTTCGAGGACTGACAACAGAACCTCAACAGACTCGGTATCAGGATCCGATGCAACTCTATGTCGAGCGACTTTATCCCCTGGTCGAGTGACCTTCGTACCTCTCGCTCCTTGTCCTTCCTGGATCTTTCCATCAACAAAGTCCTTAGCCAACATCTATCTAATAAGAGTACGTACTTCTGTTTGTGTTTGAAGTACGACATTCATTCAGGAGTTTACGCTGCAAAGACGATTCGTGCTAGCTCTTCTTTAACTAGTTACATGTGTAAATATAGAATATATGGGGCTAGTTTACTAAGCTATCAGTCTACATAAACCTAATGCAATATTGATTACACTCCTTCTCCTTATACCCACAAATGTCAGTCTATTGGTCCTTTGGGTGATATCGACTATTCCGAGTGCTAGGTAAGCCATAAAGTAAAGGGGCGTAGCGCTTGCTTACTTAGTGCTTGTGTTAAGGAAATCGGCACGCATGAATGAAAGTAATTCAATACTTCCCCGGGAGGTAATGGCTCGACTAGTAAGATAGAACCCCCCGTAGCGGGTCCTTCCCTTTCTTAAGCCCAGTCACACAGCCCAATAGCTTCGCTACAGCGACTTCATACCTATACTTTACTTAGCAACTCGTAAGAAGATCCGAACGAAGACAATGAAATCAAGCGGCGAAGCGAGCGGTTGCCCTGAGTTGAGGCTCCTCCCTTACATCTGGAGATAGAATTCTCAGTAGATCGAGTGGCTTTACATATTGTAAAGATGTACTTCCTATGGAAGCGAGAAAAATGTGAAAAAAAAGCATATTGCTATGAATTTTTTGAATATGGGGGACACAAAGAGTTCAGGCAGGTTCCTCTGCCCTCTAACCTGCCTTGTTGAATTTGAATGAAGCTCACGTCCCCGTCTCTGTAGACAAATTGTTGAACCTCGTGGGAGCGATTCTAGCTACAAACTACATTACCTTCACTGATGAGGAAATGACCCCAGATGGAACTGGGCATGTCCACCCATTATATATATCACTGTCAAATGCAAAGACATGATCGTGGCATGGGTTCTTATAGACAAGGGTTCCGCCCTAAATGTTTGCCCAAGGGCGACATGAGGAAAACCTGCATGGCGATCAGGGCTTTTGATGGCACTCGCAGAGAATCCCAAGGAGAGATTAAGCTGCCGCTCGAAATCGGCCCATGCACCTTCCATGTTCATTTTCAGGTTATGGATATCACACCGGCCTTTAACATGCTACTTGGTAGACCATGGATTCACTCAGCTCAGCACAGGCAGGATTCCCTCCGCCCGAAAGGGGCTTTCTAGCTAGTGCGCGCATCCGTATGCTGCTTGTTTACTTGGCTCCGCCAGCTCGACCATAGCGGAGGAGCTTCCAGGTCCGAATTCAGTTAGAGGTTAGAGTAGGGAAGAGTACCCTTCCTAGTCCGTTGCTAATACGCCTGCCAATCATAAGATTTGAAAGCTATATTCCTTAGCCTTATTAGATTAGCCTTAAAGCCTGCCTTAATGCCTTTGGCTTTCATTCCTTCACAGCCACTACAAATGAAAGCTAAAGTAAGGTATTCATGCTGGTGATGTTACAGATTGTCGCTCTACTACTGGCTTTTGCCTTTTCTTCGGTGACTATAAACTATCTTGGAAGAGCAAGAAAGAGACACAGTGGCTGCTCGCTCTAGTGCAGAAGCCGAGTACAGGGCTCTTAAGGAAAGGATGATGCATTTTCCTAAGAAGAGAATCAAGCGACTTCTGGACTTTCTGTGGCAAGCCCCTCTATCGATTGTGAGTTCCCAGCCATGGGGAGTTTCTCTTTCTCCAGTTTGAGATCCAGCTGGCTAGTTTTCATTTACTTTGTTGCCTTAGTTCCTTTTAAAAAAGACCTAAGCTTGAAATAAAGGCTTCTATGCTGCTCGATCTTTCTTGACGAAGAGAATGGCATACTTAGGTCTCAGGATGAGTTTTGAAAGGCCCGGAAATCCTGTTTTAGAAGTCTTTCGTCCGGGAGATATAGCTCCTCAGCGCATACATACAGAGATCCTGTGATTGGATCCGTACTAGAGACGGGAAGAACCAGAGGAAGACTCCATAGCTGATAGAACCAAGGACAAGGTCTGGACTCTAGAGAAAGTGAAAAGTGATCTGCACTATAGCTTCTCCCATTCCATTCCTTATTCCTTATTGTTGCTTTGCTTTTAGTGCTTAGATAGGTTTGTTTTGTAGCACGGGGGATATATAGAAAGTGCTTTTTCCTGCAGTAGGCCGGGGAAGATAACTGCATACATAACCTAGGGAATACAACTCCATAAGAGCGAGAAAGTACGGGGATAGAAAGAATCACACGATTCCCTATCGTGATAGAAGCTTAAAAGGAGTGCACAGGTTCGCAACTGGACTATTCTCTTACTAGAAGAGCTGCGCTGCGCCTAAGACTCTGAAGCGAAGGGAGGTGATCCCGAGCGTTGCGTATATGGCTATATAGCGTCAGCGTTGTTTGCAAGTCACGCCAGTGCAGGCGTAGCGTCATGGTTAGGGTATAAGTAGGTATACCCCCTTACCTATTATTTTATTATTAATTTGTCCTTCCGGACCTCTCCCTAGGCAGCTACCATACACTCTTTGAAAGCGGAATCTTGTCAGAATGGCTACTTTTAAATAAAGAAAGAATGCGCCGGCCAAGCCAAGCGTGTGAACATACCTTTTGGCGAGGTTCCCAGATCCTTTTGCTACTAAGGCAGAAGGAAGATGAGCAATTTCTAAAAAAAAGAACTGTCAGCAGGCTAGGTAAAGTCGAAGAGAGAGGGACTATGATACCAGGCACATATTGAAGGATACGAATAAGCGGAGATGGCCTTTGTTTTTATAGCATTCATAGTCATTTCCTAACATCATGAAATTACTTGGCCGGATCATAATCATGAAAAGAGAAGGGAAGCCCTTTTATTATATGATCTTAGGGCGAGATGGGGGAAGGTTGGATTACTTTTCTTTTTTTTTATAGATGTAAAAAAGCGGGTATTCTCTCCTCAATTTTCGCTAAACTTGCTTTCATGAAGCCGACCTTAACAGACATCTCTTCCATTTTCGGAAGATCCGGTGAATCAATTAAATTAGATGCCGCTTACCTAGATGCGGTGCTTGTCCCTCGAAGCGAAGGTCAAGACCAAGACATTGGGCTGGGCATTCTGAATCTGACCGCACTTCCCTCAGGTCGAAGGGCTATCAATCCAGGCCCGATGAGAAAAGGGTTGAACTCATGCTTGCCTTAACCTAATCTACTTGGATCCCGGATTCAATTCCATTAAGGCATTCATTCCCTGAATGTAAAGGAAGAGTTCAACAGAAGTCATCTCTCTGACACTGGCTCTTCTTTCTCGAAAGCTTGCTAAAAGTGATTCCCTCGAGAGAGCTTGCAAGATCTGGTCTTCTCTTTCTCTGTCGGCGAAGACGCTGCTAGCTGGACTTCCTTTTCTCGCATCAAAGCCAGCTGCGGGAAATCGAACTCATTGGATTGGATTCGGATTGTTCTTGGTTCCATTCAAGCTAGAATCACTTTTGGCAATAAAGCCCGGAAGAGGGAGGGTAAGCCATTCAGTCAGTAGGGTTTGGCATTGAATAAGCTGTTTGCCTTGCGGCGAATCTGCTCTTCTAGTTAGAAAGAATAGGTTGCTCTTGTTCCATGCTACGGCGTTCTGGTCAGAGAAGAAGCGTATGAAGACGAGTTTCTAGGCACTTTCCAAAGGATCTCCTTCTCAGGATGGAAAGAAGTACGCAAGAAAGTCTTCTTCATACGCTTACTATCTTAACTCTCTTACCGGAATGGCAAACCCTAGAAAAGAGTTCACATCCACTACAGCTTCGTCCCAAAGCGGAGATGCCAGTGCCTATTCAAGGCTTTTCCTCTTTCCTTAGGCAGTTGCTTCGGGAGAGAAAAGAGATATTCGGCTTTCAAGCTTAGAAGAAAGAATCTTTATCCTATCCCGCATCCCTTCTACCTTACTAGAAGCAATTCATCCATGCCTGCCAAAGCCGTCCATCCCAGATTTAACCGAACCTAAGGACTTTCTGAACAGCCTTGATTGAGGGAGAAAGCCCTTTCTAGGGCAGGAGTTTACACGGAATATACGGGGGAACTTTGGCTAAAAGACTAGAAAAAGGTCTTATATTAACCCTCAGAGAACTTAAACTCCCTTTAGGGAGAGAATTGGCTACTTTCTTCTCATTCGATCCGTGTAGTCTAGGGCAGTAGGTTCGGTATCTAAATGAATTCGCCACGCTTCCTTCATTGCTTTATTCATGTCTGGACTTCCCGAAAAAAAGAATTTCCCTACCGCTTAATAAAAGAAAGTTAGTCTTAACTAAGCATAAGTCCTTTTCGAATGATTGCTAAGCCTCTTTATTACTACTAGTGGCATTTCTTTAAGAGCGCATTCCTCCTAACTCCCAACAGCTTCTCAAGCAGCCGCATCTTCTCTTTCTTCTTCCCGGCAGCCTAATCCCTAATCAAGCAAAGCAAGCCGGACGCTGTCAGGAAAGTTGTTCGGGTCGGATTCCGAATAACTACCAAAGATTAAACGAAGAATGCCCGGTGAAACGAAAGGTTGAGAGTGGGTGTCGGCCGTAGATGGAGATCTGGTCGGATTGCTCTATCAGTCGAGGTGAATAGTGTTTTGGTAAACAAATTGACCACTAGTACAGTGGGTGTTCTCAAATCAGCAAGCCCTCGGGCTCCCTGACAAGCAGGCATCGAGGGCGCTCGGACCTCCAACGAACGGGACAGTGAGGGGGGAGCGTATGTTCGCAGTGTGCACGGGGAAAGCCTTGCGCAGTCCCTGCTTTCTAGATATAGTCACACATCATACATAGAAATGTGATCTAGCCTTTAGGCATTGATGAAGGAAGCTTCCTTCCCCTCTCACCAGGGGTCTGTCAACCGTCTCTCTACGAGGCGACCGGAGGGAGGGTGTGCTATTTTAATGCTTGGGTTTGGTGGCCAAGGCAAGCAGAGGAGAACCGGCTTGCGAGTCGCGTTGCCCCAGGGAAGACGGCGTACGTAGCCAGGCGCACCGCTAGGAGCAAAGAAATTACCGAACAACTTAAAGAGCCTAAAAGAAAAGCCTCAAGCCCCTATCTGCGTCCCCTTCGGAGATACATCGACTTAATATTCATCCATATTTGGAAAATCTTGCTTTTTCTGCTTGTGTTGTGACCTAAATTCATTCTCATTTTTGGCATCGATGTGTTCTTAGTTTATGATTTTGTTTGTGTTTCATGACACGACAAAAACTCTAAAGCCTTGGGCGACCTAAGGATCAGGATTGGTACCCCATCCATAACCTAAGGCGTACGTGGAGCCATAAATATCAATAGCCCCATCTGTACTCGAATCAACTTACGTAGAGTAGTGAAAAGTACCAGTATCCCTGCCTCTATCCTATTTACCTGCTGTAAGGTCTTGTCCGCCCGACATCCTTCAACCCTCCTTGTGACCTCGCCTTGGGACACCACCTATTCCCGTTCTAGTGGTTCCTCAGACTACAGCAGGCGCAGCACCCGGTGGTTCTGTTCCGGCTCCCTCACTCCAGTATATCTCCGGTGCTACATGAGTTGTAGGTAGATTCCTAAAGCGTGCGCGTAGTCCTTAGATCATATTTCAAAGCGTGTGACCTAAGGAAGCGCCATTCAAGAGATCTCTTTAGACGCATCAGTAGCCCGACCACTTAGAAGCAGTATATGCACTTTGAAAAGCATTTTTGATCCACTTAACTTTAGAGTAATGACTTGGGGCGGAGGTTGTTTCCCCCCTAGTTAGGCAGTCCAGACGGACGGCTTTTCATTAAGGAAGAAAGAGCTACCTTTTTAGTCCCAAGCCGAGCCTAGCGACGATGGCTACATACGGAGGAATTGGTGTCAGGAAAAGAAAGAAGAAGGTTGCTAGCTCTCTTATTCTCTAGCTCTACTCGTTCCAGGTATTCCAAAAAACCACTTAGAGTACTAGCTCCAGTCGTTAGCTTGCTCGTGGAGGAATAGATTCTATATTAATATTGTTTTAACATTGACTCGACCCGACATCTCACATGCAGTTGGAATAGTTAGTCGGTTCATGAAAGAACAAGAACCGAGGGGAGCTGAGAAGTCATTTGCGAGGACCTACTTGAAGCACTGGAGCCCGATTCTGTATCATACTTAGAAGATCCTGGATGGGATTCGGGCGAGATGGCTCTTTTTGACTTCGATGAGATGGATCTGACTTCATTCTTTGTTGACTAGTGGACCCGACTGAAGACCCAGAGTGGGACGAACTTCTCCGATGAAAAGACTGGACAGACCCTAACATGTTCTTTGATTCCACCAAACGGTATAGACCGACTGGGACATGAGTGATGAGTAGTTTGTTGCACCTACTACTTGAATAGTTCTTGTAGTTTTGAAGTCAGACTTTTTCGATGTAATGCCAATAGGGCTTATCGTTCTCTGGTCAGATTTTTTTTTCTTTATCTTCCCCTCCGGCTAATAATCTCATTGAGCAAGAATCCGTCTCTCGAATTCTGGCACCAACCGTCTCATAGGTGGAACACATTGCCGACAGATTCGTCATGGCTTCCTAACTCAATCCCTGAACCAAAAGCCCCATCCATAAACGCAAAGTAAAAGCAAAACATTAGATCAAGAGATTGCTGGAAAGGCATCGGCATCTTTTCTCTAGGCCCAGATCCTTTTGTTGTTTTCGATAGTCTTCCGATAGTGCCTGAAACACCAGTCAAAGGCCTGAAATAAATTGCCCCTCCAACTTGCCAAAGTTGACCTGATAAAAAACATAAAGAATGGCAAGATGGAAACCAAAAACGAGGTCTTTTTGAGACTTCCTCTGGAGGCCTTTCGAAACCCGGCCCGCAGTCCATCTGTGGAAACCCGATCGTACCGTATTAGCCTACTTTTCAGTACAAGCTGAAGCTACCAACGCTATTCAAGCTCATATGTTCCCCTGAAAAGTTATTGGAACTTGCCTCTTTGATGTCGTCTCTCTCCGCTTGGACAACTGAATAAAAAAAAAAGCCTATTCACCAAGGGCCCTTAGAGCCGAGGCGGGGGCAGGGCATGCGTTGGCATGGGAAAAGATTGACTCAATCCACGGTCTATTCTGAAAGATCGGATTCTTCTTTGTTTCTTAATTAACCCTGAAAAGAAGCTAGCCGGCCTAACTAGTAGCCCTTCAAGAAAAAGGCTTATCGGTTCCTAATAAGATAAGGGCTTTTCTTTTTTCTCGCTATTCTAGAATAGAGCGCATGAAAAGAAATCCAATAAGGAAGGAAAACCTGCTACTAGTGTCCTATTTAGAACGCACCCCTACTGATCTTCCTTGCCTTTCCTTGTCCAGTAAGGTATGAAGCACTAGCTCAACCACAGCTACAGCTTCTTCTCGATCTTCTTCCACCTGTAGCACCACTTACGAGAGCAAGCAAGGGAAGGGGGATTCCAAGTGTAAAAACGATTTCTTTCTTTCGCACTAAGCAAATCTGGAACAGTCAAAACAAAAAGAGCTCCAAGGCAGAGCTGATTCTTTCACAAGCGATTGATCGGGAAAACTCTTCCTTTCCTCAGATAGATACGAAGTTCTAAGCCTCTTCTTATAGGAAGGATGCTCCCACGGTTCGTCGATTACCGATTTGCACACTTGCGAGTGACATCTTAATATTCTCTAAATAGAATCTAGCACCAGCGTTCTGTGCTTAAGGTTGAGGTTGCTCGGGCTTCCGTCACTTCTTGTTATATCGTTCGTTTCTTCCTACAAAAATGAAAGCAACTACATCAACGCTGCTTTCCCGCTATCTTATGCTCGGGTAAGGGCAGCAAGTCCTTACACTGCTTTCAGTCAATTAAGGCTAACCTGATCGTGCATTCAATAGACTACTCGAAACAAAGAGTGATCTCATCTCGCAAAAAGAGCATAGGTGGATTTGCGTAAGTTATCACTGAACCTTCGTCTGCAGTATGTTTTGTTACTCCGTTCGGAGGTGAAAACACCAGGAAACGAGCTTGACTGTATGCTTTTATTTTAAGCCGATGTCGTAAAACCGCCAGGCTACCGGCCGGTAGTTAGGTACTCCAAACCATATACTGACGAAAATAGACAAGACGGCAGTGATTGGTACAGATCGGACCTTCTGAAAGCCTGAAGGTCGCGAGAATACCGTAGGAAGGGGAGTGGTGACCCCTAACCCTACATGCCTAGAAGCAACGGTGGCTCCATACGGGTAAATTGTTGGCTAGGTTCGAGAACTTGCTGTTTGTCCTCCTTTCTCGGGACTACAGGAGAGAGGTGTGATTACGCAATTTAGTTCGCTACCTACCTTACCCAGAGGTGAATCAGAGCGAGCTGGCCCTCGGAGGATAACACAACTGACGATTGATAAATAGGTAGGGGGAGGGAGCTTATTCTATATTATAGAAATTCTCTTTCTAGCTAGATCCTGATCCTATCTTTCGAGAACAGAGTTCCACAATGGTCTTCTCACTTCCTGAAGAAAGAAGGAGCAATGGCATATCTCTATCATCTAGTGATGAGCTAGCTGCACTTCCTGCAACTAATCGATCTAGGTAGTATATCCATCCAAAAAAGGGTGACTATCCCGTCAGGGTTGTTCTTATCCCTATTGAGTGGAACTCAGAGTGGTGTACAAAGAAAGATCTTCAGCCTGGGGTTGGTATCCCGCCTGAGTTGGTTCAGCTTTTTAGCCGAATGAGGAACGTTCTTGGCCGTATTTGATGATTATTCGGAAAAAGCTTCTTATTATTACTCTCAAGACGTGGTGCTTGGGCGAAAGTGACTTTCATTAATCGTGAACCTATCCCTATAGTTGTGTACCCAAGAAGTTCAAGCTCAAAGTCAAACAAAGCAACCATGGACAAAACGACTCTAATAGATGTATGCTTCACCACAGGAGAAAATACCTCATTTTAATCTACACCTTCCTTTTGCGCATAGCCTTTGCGCATAGCCTTTGGCAACTAACCGAGCCTTGAACCTCTTACCACTAACTCTGGGTAAACCTTCCTTCTTCTTGTACACCCACTTGCATTCAATTGCTTGAATCCCCTTTGGGAACTTTACAAGATCCCAAGTCTGGTTTTTATGAAGTGACTCCATCTCCTCATGCATAGCCGCCATCCACTGTGAACAGTCTTTTTTCCAAAGCTTCTCAATAGTATAGGTGGCAGGTTCATGATGATCGCATGACAGAGCAAAAGCAAGCCTATCTTCAAAACTAAGCCTAACCGGTGGCTTGATAGCTCTCTTAGGACGTTCCTTATGCTTTTGCACCTCCTTAGTTACATCTTTTCATCATGGGATAATTTCTATTCCCTTCTGCACCGGCTCCGGAGTATTCAACTCAACCTCCACTTTCACTCCCCTCTAGACGGGCCAATTGCTTCTCTCTTCTTTCCTCTCCTTTCAGTCGAGCTACTTCGTACCTGAATTCCTCTCTTTGTCTCCCTTCTTTTCTTGGGTTCATATCCTAGCCCGAATCTTTCATCAGCATCAGTGAAAGGGAGTTCCACTGGGGCGAATATTCCTTGCAAGTTCTTGCCCAATTCCTTGCCTTTCTGATAATGGCAGTTCGGCATAAATCAAAATCTTGCTACCATCTTCGAAGCTTCAGACATCTTTGGATTGGGCATAGTGGAACCCTCAGCAACATAAGTTGCATTCCAAATTTCGAGTGACTTCCAGTAAGTCTCAATAGCTTCTTCAGCGGCTTCAATATACGAGAATGCAGCAGGTTTAGTGACAAACAAAGTGGATTCTCCTTTTACAGTTACCACCTGGCCCTCAACAACATACTTTATTCTTTGGTGCGGAGAAGACGGGACAGCACCAGCCGTGTGATTACAAGGCCTTCCAAGCAGCATAAGCCGGGGCACCTGCATCGTCACTTGGAAAGTATACGGGCCAATTTCCAAAGGAAAATCTATGACCCCAATGACATTCCTCTTTGTGCCGCTCTGACAATTGTATTACTGGGGCGCACCTGTGAAGGATCTACAGGCAACTGTTTCAAGGTGGCCTTTGGGAGAACATTCAAGTCAGACCGATTATCCATTATCAATCAGAACTTTTGCAACCGAGCAGTCTTTACACTTAGGGGATATGTGTAGTGCTTTGACATGCCCTGTTCCCTCTAGGTCGATCTCATCATCAGTAAAAGTGACATAGTGAGTGGCCTGGATCTGCCCAATCTGATTTCCGAATTTATCAGTGGAGACATCATGAGTAAATAAGCCTCATTCAACACCTTTAATAATGCTTTTCGGTGTGGCTCAGAACTCAACACCAAGGACAACAAGGATATGCGAATAGGGGTTCTATGCAGCTGTTCAACTACGCTATACTCGCTTTGTTTCATCAACCTCAGAAATTCCGCTAACTCTTCAGGCTTCTTTACTTCCCGCGGGTTGGGTTATCCATTTCAGGGAATGCAAACAATGCCTGCCCTGCTTGTTCACTTCTTTTTCTGGTCGTTCCGCTCTGTCGATCGATGGTTTTCACCCCTACACACGAAATTCCACTCTCCTCTGTCTAAAGTCTTCCAGCGATATCCATCTTTCTCACAAGGCAGTCGGGTTTTTGCTATCTTTCAACTCATTTGCTATCTTTCAACTCATTCGACATCCTTTTCATTCGATGTGTTCCCATATCCATTAAAGAAGAGGAAGAGACCTTTCTTAGGAGATTCTTCCCCCAAATCACCAATATACTCATCAACGGGAAGTTCGTTCCTTAGCCTAGAAACTCACTCGGAATCCGCTAATCAGTCTTTGAGCAGTAGTCATCAGATCTTGTCGGTCGACGCCCGCTCTCGAGTTGTCCTTGTGTGGAGCTCGACCCTAAAAGTGAACTGAGCAATTGCAAATCATGACATTCCGGAAGCTTCTCTACCGCGCTTTTGCCGCGGGGCGGGAGTAAAGTGGAATTATTCAACTTAGCGCTCGTGCGGAGTCTAGTTTATCGTGTAAATGGGGATAAGGGGCCCCACCCCACTCGTAGGTACGCACGGAACTGCTTACTACCCGAAGGCGGAGGCAAGCCTCTTTCTAGCACTCTTCCTTCATGCCTCATTTCGGCATAGCTGTCTACAAACTGAACAGGATATCGAGATGACTCTATCCGCATGCCTACCCCTCGCGCAATTCTTCGTCAGTGCGGGAACACTTTCTAAGAAGCCGTAGAATCATATCCTTATGAAGTGTGTTGAGCATGAATTCTGTGGAAGCTAAGAAAGTCATGAGGGAGCTTGTGGTCCCCACGGCCATATGCTAGCAAAGAAGATATCACCTCTAAGTATGGGCTTCTATTGGATTGGTCAACAATGGAAAGCGACTGCTGAAAATAAAAGAGTTTCATTTATGCCAAATTGAAATATTTTGCAATGCTCCTGCCACCGAGCTACATAATATGACAACTCCATGGCCCATAGATAGTTGTATGGACGGGGCTCGCTTCCAACGGACACCGTTTCATTCTAGTGGCGATAGATTCTTTCTTTCACAAAAAAAATGGGTAGAGGCAGCATCGTATGCCAACATCACACATACACACGTGCAACTAATGTTCCAAAACTCCTTGATCGAGGATCAAAGATGGATGATCGTACATAAGCATAAGTCCATTCTTGGCCACTATAAATTACTCGGCTCTAGAAGAGTTCCTTCCCTGGCGCCCCGAATATTTGAAATATTGATTAAGTGATGGAACCTATTTTGTTTGAATGCACTTTCGGACTTCGCTCCTTCGGAATAGACTGGACTAGGAAAAACTATCCTCCGGGGCCTCCCTTTTCTCGCAGCCCAGCCCAACACGACTTTGACTCAATTGTATGAAAGAACTCCGGCTAACCTAAACCCCGTTTTCCACTTGGCTTCTCTGGCGAGAACATTTCCCACCCCACATGTCTTGGTGGAGAGAGGAGTTGCGATCGCTACCTCACCTCTTCTTCGGGCTCTCTGTAGTTTGGCCGGTCTTCGGTTAACACCGGCTGTCGATCAGATCAGGAATGAGGTCGTCGATTTCCAACTTCCAACTCAACCTCAGGTCTTGCAGAGCCAACATGGAGGGCTCTTTCAATCTCAGCTGATCAATATTGAATTGAAGACGGGGTGGCGGGCAGTTCTTGTTTGAACGCATTCTCCCCGACCTTGCAATGGTTTAAGCTTGCGGTTGGTACCCTTCCGCAGGCGACCTCTTCTTACTCAAGCTCAAGCAGAGTTGGAGATTCCTGAAAGGGTGCTTTCGATATAGGTCTTGCAGAGCCTCTTTGAGTCGTAATAGCTCCTTTTATCTAGTCTGCTGGGTGGGCCGGCTTTCGAGTTGAAACTCGTTCCTCAAAAACACGGAATAAATGCATGACATACATAAGGTCGCTTGCGAAAGTGGTTCTTTCCCAGCTATTAGTGCCGAAGGTTGCGAGGTAGCGACATGTGAGGTCCCTCTGCAGCTTTTGGGCATGTAAAGCCGGGTTGCGGAGATCGGATCCGCACCCGGCAGTGCTCGCTCAACCCTGTACCGGAGGGAAGCATGCGATATACGGCGACGTTGGCTCCGCCCTTCCCCCCTATCGGCTTTAGTAGCAGCTAGCAGCCCTTCGGACTAAACCAATAGAAGAGTGGAGCAGCCCCTCGTATCAATAGAGGTACGACTAGAAAACCTTTCCATTCTTATGGATAGAGGTAGGATTCTGGGTATTTAGTAGAAGAAGATGCGAATGTCTGACCTGACTCTACGAGAAAGATATTTCAAGAAAAGGAAGGAGAAGCAAGCTTTTTAACGCAGAAGAAGCCCAAGCTTTTAGTTAGTTAAAAGAGGTGTACGGGGCGATACAACCAACCAGCAGGGCTGGGCCGGCCGGTGTCCCCTTTATGGCATGTGTATGTACGTGGGTTGGAACCCTTACTCTAACTCTGACTCTTAGTAGGTAGCCGCATCCTCTCTTTGATCCGATCGGGCATTCCGCTTGTACCAAGGAATGAAGGAAGGGGGGATCAGGATCTGCCGTTGCGGCAGCGGAACCGGGCGAAGGAGAATTGGAAGAACTGGAAGAAAAAAGCCCGAAGTTCTCACTCTCAAAAGTTCCCCTATCTATCTTACCTGCCGTTGTTGTTCAGAAGAGGAATCCCTTGGATCTGAGACAACCGAGTGGTGACTTATGCCAGCAACAAGTGCAGGAGGCGTAGCAGTTCCTCTTTCTGCCAAAACTACGGCCTAAGCTTCCAGAGAGGAGTGGCTATGCGCCTAAGTAGTCTTTCTCATCTATTGGTATCATCACAAAGTAAGTCAGTGCCTTTGCCTTCTTTTCATTCCTTCCTCGCCCGTTTTCTATTGAATCAGTTGACTCCTTGATCCTACCGAACTGCCTTTCCCGTCTTTTCACTTCGACGGATGGATCGAATAACCCTACTGAACGTTCGTCTAGTTAAAGAGTGAGCGCCCTTCCCCTGCTTCCTCTATTCGTCTAGTAGTTGAGAAGTAAACTACCTCTCTTAGACTATGGGCGAGGGTCTAAAGCTTACTGTAAGTGCCTGCCGATGAACTCTTTACTTCGCCTACAAGTGGGCCTTATCAACAAAGTTTTGGGGCGATGACCCTTTCTTTCTATTACCGCATAGGCTCTCCCTGTACTACAGAAAGAAATTCCATTTTGGGTTGATAGGCCGTATCATGTCCGATTCACAAGGCACAAGGGGTTGGCCGTGGCTGGATGTAAAAAGTCGATAAGAGCCGGTCGTCTATTAAGGGAAATCAACGCAACGTGGTTTGCCAGCTATATGAGGAGTCAAAATCGCAACTTGAGCAGGTCTCGTATTAGCGAAAATCGACTTGCTTACTTTTGCCCCTAGTGGAGATGAAACCCGAAGATAGCCATTTTAGACTGGTTCACCGAGGCTTGCTCGCCTAGAATTAAAAACCTGGGGATCTATGCTGCTGGATTTTCCATTCTTTGAAGGTGTGCTGCTTCAAATCGTCATGGTGTAATGCAAGTGGAATCTTGTCAAGTACCCAAGTACTAAGTAAAATAAGCCAACTTTGGAAATGAGAACTAAATGCCACATTGATATCAACGAGAAGCGTGGGCCTTTCTTAACAAGAGAATAGAATCAGTGAAGCCAGGAGGCTAGTGCAGCTATAGGACTAGCAGCCGGGAAGGAAGCCAAGACATTGAAGAAAGGAAAAGCAGAAAGGGGCATGCTTAGTAGAAAGATATCCCACGGACAGTGAATCCGATCAAGGGGAAGGGAATGAGCTGGTGGAGAGAATGCCCTGTTAGCTATTTCATCTCTTACCGCTCTTGCTGGAATAAGCGGTCGTACTGAATGCCTAAGCGCTGTTCTTGTTCGAGAATCCACTGTGATGCAATTGAATCACCAAGCGCTAGCGCTCTTTGATCGAAGATTGCTGAAATTTCTTTTGAATGGACATCTGTCTGTCTGCTTTAAAAAGGAAGTTAGGCACGAATGGTATAACCTCTCCTTTTATTCAAAACTAGCTTAATCTGAAACTAGCCCTATCCTTTCCTTATCATCTGTAACTAGCTATCGTAGACTGAAAGCCTCGTAAACTGGATAAATAGGCTATCACAGAACAGGGGTAAGGAGGTCTAAGCCTATCGATTAATATTAATCCCCTCCAAATGAGCCGATCTAAGGCCAGTTCCTTAGTTTCAGGAAGTCGAGCGGGAGTGACTAGCCTTCCTTCAAAAGGGTGCCTTCACCTCTGTAATAACCTTTATCTCGAAAGAGATTATTAAGGCAAGGTTCTTTCTCGTTGACCATTAATTCTGTAAAAAAGGAGCGTAGCGGCGGGCTCGCAGAGCTAAGCCTTCAAGTCCTATTGTCGGAGAGTTTCTTCCTATTCCATTATTTATCCTATTCCCGATCGGATTGAATAAGCTACTAATGTTTAAATCTCTCTCTTTGCTCTAAGTAATGCTAATGAAATCAATTCCATAGCCTACTCCTCACTCTGCTGGGGGCGATGCAAGGTGCGTAGCGGTCTCCCACGGGGCGGTAACTACCTCTAAGACGAGTGAAGGGGGAGAATTTCTTTTAACATCTTCATCCCAGAATTCATCATCTGCAAGCAATCCACTTCCGTAAGAGCTATGACTTCAGCTTCTTTTTGGCTACCTTTTCTTTTAGTTTACTATAACTATTGCTGCTAATAGATACCTGCTTTTGCTTCTTGCTTACTCCTTTCCTTTGAGACCTTCTCCTTATTTGTATTTGGAGACCCTGAGATCTCATCTTCGGGATAAAAGGAAGCTGCCAATTCTGGGGTACAAGTTTCATGAAGCTCCTAATCTGCTCTTTCGTTTGTTCCCGCTCTATCCGAAGGAAGTGAAAGCATTTATGAGCTTTGGCAAGTCACATAGGCGTTAGGAGAAGGTGTAAAATAGATCCGATGCTTGCTCATTTCATGAATCTATCCTGCCCGTCATACGAGCTCCCGCTAAGAACGTGATGAGTATGAAACTTAGAGAGCTTTCCAGGCCGGGGGTTTTGCTACTGACGAATCCGTAGTGGTGGGATGGGAGCCGGGCTCACGTAGCAGATAGAGAGTAGACTCCCTAATACCTGTAGATCAACACGGAAAGACTGAGAAAATCTATAAGTGATAGGTGCTGCATATGAGAATGCTTCCTCGGCGATCGGCGTCGCTATCTCAGTACTGTAGTACCTGCTTGATTGACTAAGGAGGTCAGGCACTCAAAAAAAGGCCATGCCAATCGGTCAAGTTAGGGCTCATTCATTATAGTACAGAAAGGGCTCATTAGGCCATAGAGTCACGAGTCACGGAAATGCTCCTCTGTCAAGGGGGCTGGTTCGCGTCTTTGAAAAGCCTGATTAAATAGATAAGTGTCGTGAACTTCTTCATGCTTGGGGACTTGAGATCAGCCAGATCTGGCCTGGCGTGCCTCTTGCTGCTCGGCTATCGCGGACTATGAGACGGCTAAACAGTTGAACTAGTTGAACTATTATCAACAACTATTCGTACTTTGAATCAGCACGCACATATTCCAAATAACTGTTCTGAATGGTCTTCGCACTATCGTCCGAAACCCATTCCTCTTCCTATATATAGAAGCTTCAACATAGGACTCCTCACAGGGATCGCCTACCGTACCCGCTCGGTCTGTCTGGTCGAGAGTGATCCTCTTGATCTTTCTTCTTAAGACGTGTTCAGGTTTCAACATTAGCCCATTCCATCAGCCCAGGACTCTTCTTTTTAGCTTTGAGGAGGAGCACAGCTCTGGTACAACCCTAGCGCAAGTCCTCTAGTTTACACTCTTCGTGCAGGGCCAATCAAAACTTGAATTGACTTCGTAATAATTTCATTCTTTGTGCTTCGTCGCGAGAGAACTATCTGTTGGCTTCAAAAGGCTCTTGCACCAGGCAGGAAAAATTGTACTATCGGTAAATGCTCAAGTAAAAGACTGACCGGTAGCTTCAGGCAGTTCTACTGTAGTTAATACTCTACTTGGTGTCTCACCTGTCTTCGTCTCTCTCATAGGTTACGGAATCCTTCTCCAAGAATGGAATTGTTGTATTTAGTAGTGGGCATAATTCAAGTAAGGTTTCGGAAAGCTCAAGATCTCATTCGATGATGGGCTCCAGCTCCCCAAACACTCTTCTCATGCACCAAAAAAGGCCCATTGACTGACGTAGGGCACGAGCGAAGGGAGAAGCTTGAGAATGAAGAGATGGGGTCTATAGGAATGGTAAGAATGCTCCTTTCGTTGAACGAGGGTACCGATACACATACATTGGGACTTCCCATCTTGGATAGAATCTTTTCCATCGGACCATCTATAAATCTCCAACATGCCAAATGAAGAAAAATAAGGTATTTCAAAGAGGAGGAATGCGCCTTCCTCACATCAGGCACTCCACTCGGAAGATCTGAGGTTAAGTAGCTAAGCTCTCTTACTCAGCTTCGTTGCAACGCTCCTACAGCTACTTCTTTGTGCTTTGTTTCCTTTTGACTTATTGGATGATTTTCTTCTTTTAGTCAGTCTTCATCCGCGGGTCAGATCAATCCATCCCTCTTAGGAAACCCGCCGATGAGCCAATCCATTTGAGAACGGTAGCTCATTACTTCAGGAAGTTCATTCCCGAAAGGCTATTCACGACGTACTTTACTTGGGGATTTCGCTTTTCCGGCTATGCTATATGAGAATCAAATCAATGTGAAAAGGGTGAAACTACTCATCAAAGGAAAGGGTCGACGAAGTATCCAACGTTGTGCTGCAGGTTTCCAGAGAAAGAATGGCTGAAGCTGCTGCCCAGCCGGACCCAACGAAATTAGAGAAGTTGAGCGTAGCATGCGAACGAGTAGTTGAGTTTACGGAGCAGCGAGCCCCGAACCCAGCAAGAGGGTGCCCCGGGTTGTGAACTGAACTTGGACTGATTGTTCGAACTCTTTCTTTGTTGGATATCTGGATCGATTCCATTGCTGATCCCGGTGCCTTCCCATTCGAACGGCATCTCTCATTCTTCTTTTTCCTGATACCGATGCTTCTAATGTGGATTGGATTCCGGGAAAAGCCCATGGTAGAAAACCCTATTCCAATGCCCAGCGTAGAAAAGAAAAACAGAAGGGCGCGCGCTCGTTGACGTTCCGCTGAGAGCCTTTTAACCAAAAGAATTTCAAAAAGAACACTACAGAGAAAAGCAGGTATACATTCAATACACCTCTTCAGTCCCCTCCAGTCTCAGAAGATAAAGTATGTATTCGCATTCAAGTCTTCGCCTTCATGCTTCTACTAAAATTCTTCTTTCCCGATACTTTTCGGCCCCTCAGCAAAAGCCTTTCTGAAGCAAAAGTCATAATCATAAGATAAAGGCGTCCGTCATCATTCAGTAGCGTGGGATTGGGCATTTTCACATCTCGTTGTAGTGTCTGCTTTCATTCATGAAGTAGCGAGGCACACAGGGGGCAAGTGGAACCACAGTTTGAAGGCTGCGTATAGAAATATTCTCAATGAAGCTATTGGAAGCACGATGGAAGGACCATGAATCAATGTACAGAGCCTTACCTTAAAGGGGACGGTTTAAGCAAGCAATCGATACACAGAAGCGGAGCCCCTTCTCGTCGTAGGCCACCTTTTTAGAATGCTTTGAGCCGATACTGGAACCTTTCTTCGTTCGTTCCTTGAGCGCTATGAAAGAACCTTTTGTACATGATCCGCGTGAAACGAAAGATTCTTCGAAACTGACTTTGAAAGGTCTCTTCTCGCACTTATCCAAGGACAACTTCTTCGCTCAAAGACTTCTTACTTGTCTTCCCCGGTCTTTTTCTTTCGACAACGGGAATAAAGTGAAAAACACTCTTTCTAGCAGACTCGTCAGCGGCTGACTCTTCCGCATGAATCCCATTTTCATCTTCTTTTGTTGTCTTTTTGTCTGTCTGTGTGATCTGATCTAGTCATGCAGTGGCAAAGGAGAGCGTGAAAGTTGCCCGAAAATGGGAATGGTAGTGAAATCCGTTGTCAATGGATTCTGTGATCGAATGTCCAACTTTCTATAGTTTAGGAGTGAATGAGCTAAGCCAGAGTCTTCCTGACTTGCGGGACCGGTTAAAGCAATTCCCTTTTTCTTACTAGATCTTCACTAAAGATTTGCTTTATTTAATGCAGCAGCCACCTCTTTCTCTTTCTGGTGTGCAGAGCTAGACAGAAGGCTTCTTAAGACATCGCTTTCATACTCCACTCTCTAGTTCACTGATTGATCCTTCCGCTTCTGTAACAGAGGCTAAAAGGTGTTCACGAAGAAAGCTTCTTTTGGCTTTTAGGCTTTTAAAGGCGTCACACCCACTTGTTGTTTATCCCGTCAAAAGACAACCTGCCAGCCCTCTGTCTACCTGTACCCGAGTGCTTAACGGGAAGAGAGACCTCTGTTCCAAACACGAACAAGAGAAGAGAGCGAAGTGAGGCGGATTATCACTAGGGAGATCGAAGAGCTTTTCAGCAAGACCTTTTCATCATATAGATTGAGTCCTCAGCCTCTCAACTCATACAGAGGGAAGGGAACTAGATCCTGACGCACTACCTTTTGAAGCTGGTCTGGTACCCGAAGGCTCTTTTTTAGAGTCTAGGTAGGTTGATTCGCAGGACGAGCCCCAGAGACCAAAGCCAGTTCTTTGAGAACTCAACCAGCCCCTTCTGTTCATCTTCTTTCGAAAGTAAGTAAGCCAATTTCTTACGGATAATAATAGAATTCAATTTCCAATAAGATTGAAATAGGTATTTAAAAGAATCGAGTAGAATAAGTAATTAGTAGAATTTTGAAATAATAATGAAATAGAATTTTGAAATAATACTCTTTAGGAATGAAAGAAAGGCGAGGATTGAGTTTAGTCAGGTAGGTTAGCTTTGCTTTCCATCCCTAACGTATGAATATTTACCCGCGAGAAGAGAGTTTCACTCGGCTTAAAAGTCATAATGGTCATTGAGAGCGTTTACTTGCTGCCCACATAGGTAGCTATCGACAAGAAGGAGAGTGGCTATCAGCAAGAAAGAAAGTGGGACCTTACTCGGCCCCCAGGATATCCCTCCATTACGAGAGGCAGTCACAAGCAGTGAATCAAGCAGCCAGTCTCGCCGCAGTCATTAGTCCGTTGTTCTTCTTGCCAACAGCTTCGCTTCTTCCTTTCTGACCTCATGACCTCTTCTGTTCTGGAACTAACCGAAGGAAGGAGTAGTATTCCACCCGGCAGCTTCAAGGGGATGGATTCCACCAGTTAGTTAGCTGGTTCCAGTTAGCTTCGAGGCATTTGCAGATTCCCCAGAATAAGCTTTTGAATCAGAGATCTCAGCACTATGAGAAGTTCCTTTTGGATCGCTTGCCTCAAATCTGCCTAGAGAAAGACTTTTGAGTTTGACATAGCTGATGCTCTCTCTTTCCGCTCCACCGCTACCAAATGAATTGCTATAGCCTGCTATATTTGCTGTTGAGAATCCTTTTCCTCGTTAGACGAATTAGGGTAACTGCTACTCCTCTCTCTATTTGATTAGAACTTTTCTGTTGAGCTACTAGATAGATATTATCAGTTCACTTCCTTCGCCTGCTAACCCCCTTTGAGCTACTGTTTCGCTACTATGTATCTCTAACCCTACTTCAAGAGCCTAGCTTTCTGACTGGAGAAAGGAATGTTACGTACGCTTTCTAAGGCTCTATGAAGAGAATCTTGCAGATATTTATTCCAGTGCCAATTCGCTTGAAAGCCTAAGGTTCTTTATATCTTCCATGGAATAATCAATGGATTCACCCATTTCATAAGAAAATCTTCCGTCGTAGTTCGTTCCATAAGCATTGGAGTCGTGCCTGAATCCTTTGAAAAGCTTCTATCCGACCCGCCTGTGGTCTACTCAAAGGTTGCCCGAGGATAGTTAGATTGATTCAAAGCTTGCAAGGGGCTAAAGATCTATTTCAGAAGGGAGGCCAGGCGGAAATACAGAATTTGAATATCCGGAAGTGGGGGTTGATGGGTCAGATGGCATTGAAAAAGGAGGGGCTTTCTACTTTCTCGCAGGCTCGGGAGCCATTTCATATTCATGTGCTCAAGAAGCAGTCTTTTAGGCCTTGCTTGGAATCTCAGTCAAGCATATTCGCAATCCTTGGGCAAAGAAAGAGGTAGTTGACTACTCGACCAAAGAAAGACCGTCAAATGGGGCTTATATACGCAACCCACCTTCTCATCTCTCATTCCTTTTCTGACCCCTTTAGCGGCTTCACCTTTAGAATTACGTATTTGATTATTAATGTGTCTTCTTTCTTGCTCTTCTAGCCTACATCGACGGAACTTCTGAACTCAAGTCCAGATCTGCTTTGCCGCGTTCCTCCCCTTCTCCTTCGCTGACTAGACTCGTGCCCACTCCACTGTCGATGAAGAATGCTTTTCGGGCGTAGAAGCTTTCCTTAACTAAAGCATTCCCTTTCCCGCTTGACTGGAGCATTTCATTTCTTTACTTGACCGGACCCATTCATATAGAATTTCTATTGAGAACAATTGCATCACCCATTGTCTAATTCGTTTCGTAGCTTATTGGCATTCGATCTTTCTCCTTCGACGAAGCCTAGCTTTCTGACTGGGCAAGCAGCTCCTACCGAATTCGCTCCTAGACTGCTTTCAAGGTTCACGTTCACTACGGACGGACGGAAACTCCTACTGGCATTCCTCGTTACTTGACTGACCCACAATCCATTGAATAAGTTCAGTTCAACCTGAGATTCCATAGGCGATGAACATCAATGAATCGACCGAGCTTTGAAAGCAAAACACTTCTTCTGATAGAGGCGGAGGAAATGAAAGCATCTCATACCCAGCCATTATGGACACCACTACCATAGGACGGACATACCAAATGTGTGTGACTGGTATCGGTGGTGTCACCTAGGGATTGCACCATCAGCATTAGTCAAGAAGGAAACCTCAAATTCATTCACCGATCGATGAACTACTAGACGAGCAAGCCCTTATATCCTGCAAAGCACGTCAAAAGAAGCTTTGCTTATAGGGCATTCAGTAAGCGCAGTGGACCCGGTGAGACTTTCAGTTTACTTTCTCGATTCGATCCACGAGAGGCTGTCAGTTTACCTAGTAACCAAAGTCGAACTCGAACCGCAATTGACTTCATTGACCCAAAACCATTGGATATAGGTCAATGCAATCATCCGAGCGACTTCCAACTTGCGATCTATAAGACATACGTGATTCAGAGATCGCATATTATTCATCTGGAGGGAATTCTAATAGAAGAAGGAAACTTAGTTGTTTATCAACTAAGCCAACTCTCACCAACTTTATTCTTATAGTAAAATCCCCAAACCTTGACCATTTCATAATGACGATCCATGCCACCAACTAATTCATCCAACTAGAGTTGGTTATTTACAAGTTTGAATTAACCCAAACTCATGTTGCCTTTTTAGAGTATGAGAATGAATTGGTGGCAAAGCACTCTATAAATCCTCCCAAAATCAAAAAAAGCTCTAATAAAGAAAAAGTCGTCAAGCCGATACAAAAGCCTAAAGCGTTTTGTTCAGCTAGCAATGCTTTGAGAAAGCACGCGAGCTAGTGTAGTTATTCAGCGGATGTCAAGCTCGAAACCGTTCTCTTTTTCTTAAAGAAGAAAGTTCCATCTCGTCCCTTTTGGTAGCTACTTCGTCTTTCGATAGAATCTCTCTTGGAACTGAACCCAAAGGGCTTTTTTGGGCGGCAATGAGAACCTAGGCATAGAACTTGTCAGGTGAAAAAGAAAGCCTTTCTAGTTCAGCTAGCCTATTAGGCGCTGTGGAAGAGCTCTATGCTATCTATGGAATAGCGGTCAGTGCTGCTTGATTGACTGCTTGAAAGTTTTCACCAAGTCTTGGATTCGGAAGAGAAGTAGGCGTAGAGGATATTGGGAAAGATCCCACATCTGGTTAACTGCTTGTTAACTGCTTTAGGAGTGCCGGCTCCAGGCTAGAGAAAAGATAGGCTATTACTGAAGCTGTGAAAAAGAATTTCTAGCGAAAGTTTTCTTTTTAGTCACCGATAAAGAAAAGAAAGTAGCTAGGCTTCCTGGTGGTATGAAAGAAAGAGATCTTAGTGCCTTAGACGACCTAGAAGGAGGATTGCTTCTCTCACCCGTAGGCGCAAGGAGCGTAGCCCAAGATTCTTTTGAGACGAATGAATGCCGAAGAAAGGAAGGCCTGAGAGCTTACTCCGCTGTTCGTGGTGGAGTAAGGGCTTAGGAGTAGGGGTAAAGGCATGCCTTAAGGCAGCTCGTGACCCAGGGGAGGCGCATTAGACTGAATTAGTGTTTGTTTTGGCATTTGTAGCAGGAGAATAGGAAGAATTGAATGACAAAGCGATATTATCTTTTTCTAAAAGCGGACTAGGAGCGGAAGGCGAAAGGGAATTGATTTAGTTAGGAAGGAAAGCAAGTGACATCTGAAAGTCTGATTCGGATTCTGCTCTCGCTGTTCTCAAAGTAGCGAAGTGACCAGAGCTTCCCCCTCCGATGCCAAAGGATGATTGACTTGGTATAAAGTCAGTGAATGGATGGTTGGTTCGCAACACTGTTCTATTACGTAAGTGAACTATCCCTCTAGGCGCCTCACTCTAATCTCGCCCATCGCCTGAGACAGACAGATCTGCTTCATCTCTATCTCACTCCGACCGGTTTAGTCAAGTAGATGAATCAAGATCAGTAGGCTCGATAGCAGTGTTCGAGTGTTGCAAGCTGAAGGATAAACTGCTTGTTATAGCCAGTCAAGTAGTTAGCAACTTCAGTAGGAAAAATAGAGTGAAAGGGAGTACTCACCCGGAAAGTAGGAATAAATAAGACTGACGTTGTGAGCCAGTCAAGTAGTTAGGCAATGGAGTGAGGGGACTCGAGGGAAAAGAAGAAAAGGAATGAGAGATGGGGTACTGGGACTGGAGCTAGTGGTTAACTATTCATCCACTTCTATCCTAGCCCTTGACGGGAGTGAGTGCAAAGAGAAGGGGGCGGAGTAGGAATAGGAAAGATGAATGTTTGAAAGAACGACGTAACCGCAGCTATCGAATCAGCCTTCCCTTCTTCCTTGACTGGTGATGTGGAATAACCGGTGCTTTATTTAGTATGAGAATAAGCTCAGGACAAATGTTAGTCATAGTCATAGTAATAGTAATAAGGTGAAGAAGCAGTTTTCACACGTTAATCAATAGCAATACAATAGTAGAGGAAGGTGCAGATGAAATCAATCTCCATTTCATCCGCAACTGACACTAGGAAATCGGTTGTTAAGGAGCTTCTTGCACATGGGCGTGGGGAAGGAAGTGATTTAGCAATTTATTTAGCGACGAATGGGATTGATGGACAGATTCGATTCCCTTTGAGCAAAGGAGAGAGAATGCTAGCAACTTCGAAAGAATGGGAAAGGCAAGGGCACGAACACTAGATGTGAAGGCTTGGCTGCACGCACATTCAAAGGAAAGGTCAGATTATGGTATGAGACAGAAGTGAAATGCCCCGGGCTAGAGAAGGGTGAGGTTACCCCTTTTTTTTGAAAAAGGTTCGGATTACGCTTTCTTATGATAGGAAAAAGCGGCAGATGCAGATGAAGATGTGAACACAGGCAAGAACTCTTCCTTCACTGAGAAAACCTGGGTGAGTTCGTTAATTCAAGGAGATCAGATCTGGGGTGATATTCAATCCCTGGCTTGCAGACAATAGCTTCCCTCGAAAACCGCGCGTAGACTAGTAGTTGAGTCATCAGAACGACCTGAAGACACTAAAGGAAGACGCAGAAAGGCCTCTACATTACTTATTTTATTTGACTTTCTCTACTCTTGAAAGGGAGAAGAAGGGCGCACAACAGCTATCTTCACAGCCATTTTCGAGGGCTAGGCCTATTCTCCAGTAGAAAGATTGAAGATTCGCCTTACCTACGCTACGGTGGTTTGTTTGGTAACAGAGGATGATGGTTCGGGCACTCACTAAGATGACAATATGGGTCAATGACATACAGGTTCACTACCGCGGGGAATTGCAGCGGGAGAAAGGCGAAGGTGTTATCAGTAGCATCCTGGTGAAGAAAAGGAACGTTAGCTATATGCTTAAGCAGACTCCGGAGAGACATAGAAAGCTTCCAATTGTTCTTTCTCGGCCCAAAGAGGCAGAGAAAGATCGGATCTCCCCCTTCTCTTATTCAAATAGTTACCCGGTAATGCCCCATCTAAGAGCCTATTCGTCGAAAACCAAGGGAGACCCAAGCAGCTTAGTTTTCAGGTTATTCTGGGCATCTGAGATGAGGAAACTCCTAGTGCGAAGGCAAGATGTACGCGTGAACATTCGAAAGATTGGCCATTGGCAAGGATGAGATAGTTGAAAAAGGGTCGGGAAGGAAGCCTGAAAGTATTATTGCAGGGGATTATAGAACAGTAAGAGCAGATTCAATAGCAAAGCAAAGGATTCTAAACCTGCTCTTATATAGGTTTCTGAATGGACAGAAGGAGCTGCTATTGAATCCGGTCTTTCGAGTTACTACATATGACTCATCGCTGCGTTCGTTACAAATATA
>JAVXUL010000017.1:542562-658253 GCA_035590515.1 Trichilia minutiflora | reverse complement strand
AAGGCAGCGGGTTTTGGTCTCGCTATTCGGAGGTTCGAGTCCTTCCGTCCCAGATCCATTCCTCTCGCTTCAACCTAAAGTTTACAGTCGAGGCGAGGCTAGTTCATTCACTCTGATAACATCCATCTCAGCATAGTTCTTCATTTACATGCATATCGAGATAAGACTCCCACGACTGATAACCAAGGGTAAAGCTAGATAACAAAGAAAGAAGAATCGATCTGGCTTACGCTTAACAGTCTCCGTCTCACTACGTATCAGACTTAGACCAGTAGTCTTGGTGCCAAATCCATTGGGAAATAAGTACCAGGCAGGGGAAAGGAAGCATCCTCATCTATCTCATTCCTCTGGAAGAAGACCTTGCTTACTTCAGCGATGGAATAGGAGCTTCGATCTTCTCTTTTTACCCATAGCTACGATACTACCAGCACGGATAAGCCTCAACTACCTGATTATAGCAATTATTTGCCAGGTATTATAAGGAGGAGGGCCAAACCAATGTCTGGAAAACCTTTCCTTCCGTAAGCCAGGGCAGATCTCCATGTATCGGGAATATTACATGGGTGGGTTAGCCGCCCATTCCTAGAGACTAGAGAGAAGATGTATGCCAACGAGCTGGATGCTTTCCATCTCATTTCATTAGCGGAATTGACTTCAATGGAGCTCCTTCTCGTCCGCTCCTTCCTTCTCAGCCATGATCCGCTTGTTCTACCTTCTCGTATGTAATATAGATATGTAATATGTCCCCCGCTGGTTGGAACTGGAACTCCCGGCTTAAATCTCTTAGGTTCCTAGCTATCCTTCGAGTCGATCCCTGCGCTCCGGTTCTTACCCCGCGTTATGCCCCTTCATACCCAACTTCCTGGTTTACCCGCGCTCTTTTCTTGCTAGCTATTCCTTACCCGAAAATGAGGTATTTTTGAAAAGCTACATCGCCCTTTTCGTTTGGCCCTTGCCAGTTCACCCAACCCGGATGAAAGAGCCTCAAAACACTAATGCAAAGTTCCTGAAAGTTCCCAAGCATAAAAGGAAGAAAAGCCATCCCACTTACTAACTGGAAGATCCTTAGTGCTTAGTCAAATACCTCCACCCATTCCTCAAGGAGTAGTTACTTACTTCTTTCTTCTTTCATCCGAGGTGAGAAGCCTGAAGGAATAAATAAGCCTTCCTTTCAAATCGGCCGATCCTTACTTAGTGAAATACCTCGTCGGTAAAGAACAGATCAATCAGGTAAAGCTACGAACGAGGGAACGAAAGCTGCAAGAAAAGCATGTATTTCACGTTTGGGACGATCTTTCCAGTTTAGGTTCCGGGGTGGAGGAGTGGCACCTAATCAATCGCTTCTTTTTCGGAAAGAGCTTCGTGCCCCTGTGATTCAACTTCTTCTATAAACAGGAAAGGTAGCCGCAGCGACTGAGGAAAGAAGAGTTATGGCATTCTGTCAGAGGACTAATTCCTCGTAAGGAACAGGAAGGCTAGCGTTTTGCTCAAGTTAAGCATAATAAGATGTTAAGATGTAAGGTGTCAAGCCGATGATTATCCTTTCGCTTCGGGATTTGAGTGAACGCTTGCATTCGTCGATGACCCGTTAGGAAGGCAAAGAAGAATCGAGATTCTGTGGAAGTCAAGATTAAGACCTTGAAAGAGTCAGCAGGATCACCAAGCTCCAAGAAGTACTTAAGGTGGAAAGACGTTAAAGGAAGGAGAGAGAGTCGCCACTTCTTTCAGCTAGCCTCCTTCAGGTTTCAAGAAAGCTTTGTTGCAAGATCCGCTGTTTAGCTCCCAATGTCTCACTTCTCCGACAAACAACTGAAAGTAGTGCTCTTGTGTTACATCTCCGCGAATATGAATGATTTGACAGCTTCCCAGGTTGCATTCGAACCTACGCTATGACCGGTCACTTACAACAAGTGCACAGCCGATCGCTCCACCACTGAGCAACTGGGACGAGAGGTAGTTGCCTACGACGTTTTCATCACTACTCTTTTTTTTAGCCGTGACGGGAGGAGTTCAAGAATCCGGGACTCTACCTCGATATTCTAAATGGAATCATCGAATTTCATAAGAGAAGATGAATTGAAGCTTGATTCATTCATGTCAGATCGGAACGAAAAGCAGGTGGGGCCAGTGGTTAACCCGCGAGGTTAGCTTCGCTTTCCTCTGGAAAGGGACGTGCCCGGTGAAGCCAGGCTTTCTATCCATCCTGTGTAAGCTCCAATCTGACTGAACTGACGAAAGCTCCAACTCGAGTTCGATCTCTCAGAATGCTTGTCGGAGTGAGTGAATCGAGAAGCTGCCGCCCATGTGCTGTAAGCAGGTCTCCGGCTGGTCTAAGATCCATTCTTCCTGCACGTCTGAAAGAAAGAACTCAAGCGTACTTTCATTAGGGGAGAATTTTGCTTTTTTACCATACGTTTTTGGAAGAGGATTCCCCATTCGAACTTGGACTTGCGGGTAACATTTCTTCAAAGAGTGATCCTAGCGTTGATAGGATCACTCAAAGTCTTGGCTCTGAGCCTAGCACTAGCAATAGTAGCCCAAAGGGTATGCTTTCTTTCCTTACTTCGCTAAATGCCTTTCCTTTCCTTTAATTTCTTAATGAAATGGATTATCCGGCCACTCTAGGTCTTCTTTCAATGCTTGAAAAGCGGATGAACTACTTTCTATGTTAGTTAAGTTAATAAGAGGGATTTGGCTAAGGATCTTCCGCTTAGTAGGATCCTGCTGAGAACCAACCTGCCTCACCGACAAAGGAAAGACAGAGCAATGCTAACCCACCGGGAAATGCCGAGATTGCTCCCTTATGACGACCGTACTTGAACTCACAATGGTACCAACTCGGGTCAGGCCAACCCATAGCACCCAGCCAAATAACGGATCCAAGGAAAGACCCCTCCCTGTCAACATAAGATAAGTTCGATCCGAACTTTGCCCTTTTATTATTATATTATAGTCAATCAGATATTCCTCACCTCTTTATCCCAGACCACCAGGAATCGAGAAAAGTTTTCTCCCTCACCTCAGCTAGATGTTTACTACTTCCTTTTTTAGAATCCGCTCTTTCGCAAGAATACGCTCTTTGTTCGAGCTCTTCGAATGGAGTCTTTTTCTTCCCGGGTAGATCCTTAAATAGCCGTTAGATCAGGACATAGCCATAGTGGTTTGTCCGAGATGTCTAGTTGTTCCCAAGCACATACGTCCAATGGCAAGGAAACTGGTTGTGCTTCCAAGATGTCTAGTTGTTGACTCTAAATAAAAACAAACCTTCCAGGAGTGGTCAGTAGAGCTTCGTTCATCTATCTGTCCACTCCGTAGTAGGTGAAAGGTTCCTTCCTCATCCCTCTCGTTCATCTACTCTATCTATAGGAGGTGGAAGTGAGAACTTGTTGACCAAGGGAGACGAACTTCACTAACTGATTCGATTCTGGTCTTGTTGTCATATCCCTTGCTTGAGAGAGAAGGCCACTCGAGCTTGTAGTCCTTTCTTCATTCCTTGATTCCCCGCATTCAGCATTCCCTTCTTCGGATGAGGATCTCGCTGACATTTCTTTACATGGAAAGTCTCTCGTTCAGATGTGGATGAGACGAAACAACTTCATGCAGCGAGTGATTCGACTCTCTCTAGCCCGTTCAGAAAGAATAGGAAGATGATAGGAAGATGACTAGTTGTTCCCAGGGACGTACTTTCAATGGCTTCGGATTCCGAAGCAGCAACCACAACTTAAGCAGCTGTTCATGTTCTTCTTTCTGCCAATGCGGATTCTGAAGCCTTTCTTTTTTCTTTTGTCCCTAGATTTGCAATTGAAAAGCCTCGGCTGTCCCCGATCCATCCTACCATACCTAAAAGCCAAAGCGTGCCTGAAATCCCCTCCGTGCCAAACAAAAAAATTCAAAGTTTGGCTTTTGATACCCACCGGCCGAGGGATAAGCCCCTAGGAGGTTAGACGCCGAATCATGATAAGCAAGTCGACCCCCCTCAGTGACAGTAGGAATTTGTCTGCTAAAAGGTAAATTGTTATTGCCTTGCCTATCGAAGGTGAAAGCTCCCCCTGCCTGTCCGTGAAAAAGAGGTTGGGAAGAAGTTCCACGTAGTATAATATGATCATGGTGAAATAGACATAAAAAAGTGGACATTGAATCACAACCTTATTCTTCGGGAGCAACAAAATGGGCTCGCGTTCTCCAGTAGTCTTCTTAGCAAACATTGATATCGAGCGGGCTAACGCAAGGAGAGACATGGGGGGGAAGCGCTACCTTCCTTTGGTCAGCAGATGAAGGAGCCGATCCCGCGGGGTATGCATTTTCGGATTTTGCTGCAGCTTCAGACTTGCTAATGGAATGGATTCGAATTCCTCTAATTGAGCCACTCAAACCCCTAGTCCTTTTCATAGGATTTGGTATAATCCGGCACAGGAGATCTCAAAGCTAGAACTAACCTCACGAAGATCAGGAAAAGATTCGAATTCCAGCTTTCTAGGCGCTCTACTTTCTATAAAATGACTTGGGCTCGATCCAACATCAGGATGACCCGACAGGCCGAGCACGTCAACAACTTAATCACGACTTTGTGACCGGGGAAAGAAGAGCTAGACTTCGGCAAAGGTCCCAATATCTATAGAATATGAATTTCTTGGCCTTTACCAGTCTGTGTGCGAGATGCCCGGCAAACAAATAGAATAAATAAGTCGGTCGGTTCAGCATAAAAAGTGGTTGCTTCTTTCCGATGTCCATGTGCGGTTGGATCGGTCGAGACACTTGAATCTTAACTAGCTCCGTTTGCGTTGGATCAGCCTACTTCATGCACGAGCGGAAGACCTCCCCTGCCTACCTAATAGGAACTAAAGGTAGAGCGAAACCAGTCTACCTACCCGCTTGAAGATCCGGCAAGAACGGAGTGAACAAAATAGCTTGACTGCCTCGGAGATTGGAGTTATGATCTTTACACCTTCATTTGTGGGATCAGATCAGATCAGATGATGGGTCCAGAAGAGGGGCAAGCACGACTCTCTAAGGCATGGCGGCAAGCAAGACCCATCAAACCGATACCCAAATCTGTCTCGAATCAATATCCGAAGCTGACCTCGTCAATACGTGTTACACAAACGACGCATCGAACGAAGAAGTAAGCGAATAGGGAGACCGGGTTCCTCGGGCAGCAAGCTGGCGAATCTAACTCCTTCGGAGCCTCATTCGATCACTTGCGCTAACCCTGATTCTCCTCTTTCCTGTGGCGGGACAGGCCTTGGACGACTTTGGATGTTGTCTGCCAACTATGCTTCTTCTTATTCTTTTCCCTGTTAGTTTCTAAATAATCTAACAGGTGTCGCAACTATTATAGAAAGGGACCTGAAGTCTGATTTTAGAATTCTGTATCCCTCTAGCATATTAAGTAGCCTAGAGAAGACGACAAGGTATTACTCTAAAGATAGCACTTATTTGTGGTGTGCTTTTTCTAAGATTGTAACATTAAGGAAGAAGTCTATTCTTTACTTTGGGACTGAATGGGATATATATATCTTAAACCAGGGTCCTTCTTTATTGACATAATTAACTAGTCCATAAATCTCTTCAGGTCCGCTCTGATTATCATCGACAGTTGTCCGCCAATTTGGCATGATTCGTAGTGAGGCAGATCATTCAGTCTTCTATCGTCACAAAGATAACTTATGCATTTATCTTGTTGTCTATGTTGATGATATTGTTATCACAGGTGATGATTCAAAGGGTATAGACCAGCTAAAGATACATTTGAACCAACACTTTCAGACCAAGGATTTGGGAAGACTGAAGTATTTTCTTGGGATTGAAGTAGCTCAATCCAGACATGGCGTATGCATCTCCCAGAGGAAGTATGCTTTGGATATTCTCAAGGAAACTGGGATGCTTGACTCTAGACCGGTAGACACTCCGATGGATCCAAACGTCAAGCTTCTACCTGGACAGGGGGAGCCATTACAAGATTCAGGTAGATACCGGCGATTGGTGGGAAAACAAGATTACTTAACAGTTACTCGTCCAGACATTTTATTTGCAGTGAGCGTTGTTAGTCAGTTCCTTGATTCACCATGTGACAGCCATTGGGATGATGTAGTCCGTATTCTGAGATACATTAAGAGATCTCCGGGAAAAGGGCTACTCTATTCAGATAAAGGGCATACTCAAGTTGTTGGATACACAGATGCTGATTGGGCTGGCAGTCCTTCAGATAGACGCTCGACTTCTGGATATTGTGTTTTGTTTGGCGGTAATCTAATTTCTTGGAAAAGCAAGAAACAAAGTGTGGTGGCACGTTCTAGTGCGGAAGCAGAATATAGGTCTATGGCCCTTGGAACTTGTGAGCTGATTTGGTTGAAGCAGTTGCTTACTGAGTTAAAATTCTGTGACCTATCTCCCATGCAGTTAGTGTGTGACAATCAAGCTGCTTTACATATTGCATCTAATCCGGTCTTTCATGAGAGAACCAAGCACATTGAAATTGATTGCCACTTTGTACGTGAAAAGTTAGTCTCAAGGGATATTGTCACATCATTCGTTGGTACAAATGATCAACTTGCAGACTTATTCACTAAATCTCTTAGAGGACCAAGAGTAGAGTACATATGTAACAAGCTTTGAGCCTATGATTTGCATGCTCCAGCTTGAGGGGGAGTGTTGATTGTATGATTGATTCTAATTAGAGATTGATTGTATCAGGGATTGATTAGAGGGCTTAATTAGTGGGATTCTCATAATCAATGGGATTCATTGTAAATAAGGAATGTTGCACGCATTCTCAAACATTCTTCTTCTCTCTCTAGTTTATTTTCTACACAAAGGTTCCAGTAGAAATGAAAGAAAAAGAGAACTCTTTTCGAACTAGATTACACGGACTTACTTAAGAGGGGGCCGTCCCAGAAACGACTATCCCAATCCCAATAGGAACAATGGAAGAAGATGCCCCTAGGACAGCGTTTGTAAGGGCGTGCCGTAGCACTGACTTAGTTGAGGGATGAAAAAGACTCTGTTTAGATTGCTTCTCAGTTTATTCACTTCGTTCCTCTCCCGCCTCTTTCTACCTTTTGGTCTCGTTGCTGCCGCTACTCCCCCTAATGGAAAAGGTTGTATGGTCTCCCTTCTTACGCCCCTTTCATACTAATACTCCTCCCCTGGAAGTCGACTTTCTTCTACCCCAGGTACTCGCTTATATCGCTCGTTTGGTCTCAGCATTAGGCCGCTGTTCCTGTACTAGAAGCCTTAGAAAAGGAATAGATTTGGTATAGGGAATCGAGACGCGGGCCTACCATATACCATATAGGAATTGCTACCTACGCCCTTATAACTCCCCTTTTTCAATTCGGTTATTGGTCTTTTTCCCCCCTTTTCTCTTATGGAAATGGAACTCCTAACTCATTTTCCACGAAGGCCCCTCTTCCCGGAAGTCGAGTAGCCTTTCAGCCCCTTAACCCTTTCTTAGGTCGCCTCTTCCTGGAAGTCCCGCCACTACGCCGCTACTATCTCTTAGAAAGCTAAAAGGGAAGGAGCGTAATACCTGTAGCGAGTTCTAATGGTGTAGGGACCTTTTCCTCTAGTAGAGACAAGAAAGCTAGGGCATTAACAATTATTCTCTAAACTATGAAAATAAAATTTTGAATTCATAATACAGAAATTAAGAGTGATGACAGGTTAGGGAATCGATAGAAGTGTTAGGAGCGAGGATGTCATTGGTATGGCTTCCGAAGCGTAGGGAACAATTCCTATGCGGTATCGGTGTGTCGACTTCCAAATCTAACTCTTCTGCTATCCGGTCTCGGCGTGTCGATTTACAAAACTACCTACCTTGCCTCGCGGCTCTATCTCCTAGCCGTGTCCTCGGCCCCGTGTTTCTCTTAATTAGAACACCGGATTCCGACTGTTAAGGATTTTAAAGGAAGTTAAAGGAAGGGCGGGTCGGGACATGTTCAGTTGTTGGTTGTGTTCTCAAATCTATTCTTGTAGCTTGTAGTAGGTGGCATTGGTCAAGCAGTGAGAAAGGGTTTCCACTGTCTTTTGAGCTTCACATAATAGGTGCCTACCCGTTCGCTTCTTGTTAGAGAGTCGGTTCTCTCTCGCCTATCTTGATCTCTGATCTAACAAGGAAGATTTTCACTAATATTTTAACTAAAGGGGCGGGCTCAAGCTCTTGTATCGACTTGTTTGTGTTAAACATCTTTCTCCGCCCTTCAAACAAAGGCTTACCCCAAGCGCCCTTACCAAAGATCGAGAGAGGGAAAGGTATAAGCTACCTTAAGTCAGAGCGTACTACGCCTTTTGTTTGAGCACCTGAGGCGAATTGTTACCCTTGCTTCTTGACTCTTGCTTTCTCGTTCCAAGTATTCCACTCCTTCCTTTTGTTCCTTTCTCACCTTTTTGCCCTGTAAGTGAATTCTGTGTCAAAGAGAGAGTAAGGCACCCAGATACCCTTAAAGTATCCGCTGATTGCTTTCATCCCGCCCTGCCTGGTCATCAGCCTATCTTGAATCTAGAATCGAATCTGTGTCGGCATCTGTCCCACTGGCTGTTGAAGGTGCTGGCTGATGAAAGACATCCTCAGAATGCCCCCTTTCGTGCCTATCTCACTTGTGTACAGCTCTTATAGGTCTTTTAGCGCTGCTTTCACATGATGCAATATCTAGGCTTCCTAGACCTGCTCTCTCGCCCAAGCCTCATAGCATTCATATTTCCAAGCACTAAGTATTCCCTGCCTGCTCAGATGCGTCAATCCGCCTATCAGTACTCTTTTCCTTGTATAGAGAGCTCTAGTAATTCTTGGTAGGAGGGAACTAATACTGTAGATAAGGTTCATTGCTATTTGCTCTCCCGCTACGCTAGCACTTAAGAGACTATCTTAGCCCAGAGTGAGAGATCACAATAAGAAGTACCAAAAGTAGGCAGTACTGCGATACCAGTCCACGACTACCATTTCTGTAACTAAACTTCCCTGCTCCCTGTCCACTCAGTCTCATTTTCGGACTTTAGGAGCATTGAGTAAAGGGAGGGTAGATGTAATCGAGCTCAGGACAAATGCCAAAGCAAATGCACAGAATAAGCTTTGCAGATGAATTCCCGGTCTGGAATGCTTATCTGCTGTTGTGGCAGAAAGAGAATCCGCTATTACAGACCCAAGAAGGCGAATCGCTACTCCTCATGAATAGAATCTTTTACTGAAAGAGAATCCACAGCAATCGATGAACTGAGCCTAAGCCCACCTGCTGCTACTGATGAAAGTCCTCCCACTGAAAGAAATGGAATAAGCAAGCAAAGAACCCAACCCTTAAGGCCCAATGGGCGTACCCCTAAAACAGTATCCTTACCCGCTTTCACACAAGCATAACTGCTTCAATAACGAGAGAAAGCGCGCACACAATGGAAGTCTACCTAAAGTCGTTTCTTCACTCCTGAACTAGACTCAACTGAGTACGCCTATGATATAGGATCCTGCTACTAAGGAAAGGACTCTAATAGACTGACTTGCGATCTAAATCTAAATAAAGTGAAATTATGGTCGAAAAGAAAGTCTATTTGTTTCAGCTTCCATCTACAAGAGAGCTTGAACACGCCTTCTTACTAGCCCATAGAGAGTAATTTCCAGGAAAGGGGGCAGAGCAGCTAACCTTAGCTTAGCATCAGCAGGAGGGAGATAGATACGGCCTATTCATTTACAGTACAGCTTCTATAGTCTGTGTGTCAATCTCGGTGATGATGGGGCTGGCTCTGGTTGGTCTCCCTTCAGCATCTGGCTGCAGTAGCCTCAAGGGTCCTACGTTCCTGTGGTAAAGCTGTGCTTCTGCCAGATTTGCGTTAACCGCAAAGGTCTTTTGTCTGCTAGGACCATCTCAATCTCGTTCTTGTCATTCCAAAACACTAAGAATTGATGAAGCGAGGAGGGTCGATGGAATTGAGGTTGGAGTGGATCCAATCTCTACCTAGTAAGGCATTGTACGCTGCAGTACCCTCCACCAAAAAGAAAGCACTAACCTTGGTGGTGTTGCTCAATCTTAAATCCACTGTGAGGATGGAATCAACAACTGGAGTCTTACCCTTGGTGGCCTTCTTTCCTTGCTTTGGTATCGTATATAAGATAAGAATTCACACCCGGCCAGTCTTGTGCGCCAAGATCATATAAAACTCGAAAAGAAAGTCCTGCCACCGTGCTTGCACCGGTCGACTACAAGGAAACGAACCGTGGTAATCTTAGCAACAGGGCTGAACGTCTCCTCATAATCCTGTCCATATTTCATAGTGAACCTCTTTGCCACTAAGCGAGCACCGGGCCTACCTTCAACTGTGGGTCTCTCAACTGTCTGTGGGTATCGACGCCTCGCCGATTGAGAATACGAATACCACCTTTGTCACGTTGTCTTGGATTTACGCCTACAACCGGATGCCTTTTTTTGTGTAATGCACCTATAGAGTAATCATTCTCTTTGAGAAGATGACTTACTCTATGGCCTTGTAAGGATTGACTTGGATGATTAGAGCGTCTTCGGAAAAGAGGCGGAGCACTTAGAACAGCTCCTTGAGTGCCGGCTCTGTTCGGACCATAAGACTTGCAACAAGCTTGACTTAAAAGGCTTGAAAGACTTTGATCTATGATACGCTTGAACTGAAGCTTCGGTTGACCTTTCTTTCGTCTTATCCTTATATAAGTAAATAGTTTTTCTTCGACTAGTAGCTTGAAGGTGACGACTGCTCTCTCTTTCTTGAGAGATGCATTAAACAATTTCTTTCTCGATGCGAATGGAATAGCGTAGCATAGTTAAGTAGCCCAGCCGGGGGAAAAAAAGGATATGATCGGACACGATAAAAAAGAGTGAATGAACATCTAGGCCCAAGCCCGTAAAGGGATCGGATAAGAGAAAAGAGAAAGTAGATTGTCCCATGAACGAGGTTCCTTTGACCAAGTACTCATACAAAGAAAGGTGCGAATCCGGAGAGTCTGGTTCTGGAAAAATGGCTTGACGCGGAAGAGCTACAGCTACAAGAAAAACCTATTTAATATCAGTCCTTCCTCTTCAAGAGCCGATCCCTATTTGGATTTGTTTAGATAGAATGATTCGATTTAACAACCTAACAGCCCCAAAAAGGGCATTACTTTCTTAGAATATTGCACTTTACCATACAATAGGTCACAAGAAGGGAAGCCCTAGCATGCTAAAGAGAAGGCCCCCAGAGCTTGCCTTCGAGGCCGTAGAGTGAACCCTCAAGAATACGTCTGGAGATAGGACATTTAGAGAGACCCATTCTAACAAGGGTTAAGCCGAAACCGTACCAACCGTACCCCTAGCACTGGACTTGCGTAAGGCACTAGCGCCTCCTTAAGAGTTAAGAGCTCTTAGAAGTTTCACTATGAAAAGCATCTATTTCCACCTGCTGCTGCGGCGGTCTGCTGCAGAAGAATGGGAGGGGAACAGTCCTTACTTGGGAAGCGGCCCAGAGAAAACGACCTGTTATACGAAAGAGCTCCCTAAAAGAAGTAGGTTTGAAATGGGAGAGTCTTCGTCAAACCCCGGGCTCAAAAGCCCTCAGGTCACCCCCGAGGTCCCACAAGTCGCCCACCAAGAAAAGAAGTTTCCGCTTCCAGTCTATCACAGCATGAAAAGGTAGCTGGCGACATCCGTACTCGAATTATTAAGGAGACTAGCTATCGGTTTCGGAAAAGGATAACAGGTGCAAATCCTCTATCTTTCACCCATTTGCTATTCTTTTGTTGAGACTCCCCCGCCAGGCACGGACAGTCATTTATGGGAGTAACCTTCCTTCGCTCGTGCTTCTAGCAAGTGTGAAAACTTGAAGAGATTTCTACAAGGGGCATTATTCGTTGGGCAATCCAAGCATGGCACTTCTGCTTGTGCTTGGGTCGAGGCTGCCACTCGTTCCTAAGACGGATCAAAGAAGAAATAAAAGAACCTGAACTAAGGTCCACCCTGGATTGTGTGACATTACTAGGAGAGAACCAGGCGTTCAAGCTAGCAGATCAAATTGAACTTGTTGATCCAATCGATTATGCAGTGGATTTAGCAGCATAACCATAACTAGCACCAGATCGGTCTTGACATATAGGCGGCCTTTTCGAAAAAGCGACTTATGGTCCAGCAACTTGATCCCGCTCTGGACAAGGAAGTCTAGGCTTCTTTCCTTCCAGCCGCTGTTAATGACATTTATGGATCAAGAGGATTGATTAATAAAGAATCTTATGAATATGGGGATATATCTTTTATAACTGGCTAGTAATGCACATGTCTTTCTTCTCTTACTATGAGTGGGCATGCTGGCAGTACTATGATAGCCTTAGAGCGCGGATGTCTCTGTCCCTAGGAACGTGATGCTTAGGTGCGAGGTTGAGATGACGGAAAGACAGAAGAGGATAAGCAGCTGTGAAGGGCTATTGTATTAGCATACAATTACGCAGTGGTAGCAAGCAGCTCTTTAAGCAGCAGGTTTGAATCGATCAAATGTGAACTATGAGACGCTTGCATTTGCCGGGACTTTAGATGCTCTTTTTCTGTCGTCACACCAGGGATTTGACCCTGAAGTAGAGAGTCAGGGCTGGTCTTCATCTCGGAAAGAAGCTGGCATGGGTGTCTCTTCATTGTAGTAGCTTTACCCGGACTTGATTTGATCACCATTTTTCTATGCGAATGCTCGATCTCCTTCTTGTGTTGAACGATCGATCTTAAAACACTGACCCTTTTTAGGGGACAGGTAGATCTCCCAACGGCTGACAAGAAAGAAAGCACACCAACTTCCACCTTAGCTTTCACCAACTAAAGGGAACTGCTGGCACAAGTAACATTTTCACTGCGAACTTAATAAACACTTCCTTACCGGCTACGCACTATGATCCCCGGTACCAGATCGGAACGCGGCATCTACGCTCAAGAATCGCAAGTCTAATGCAGCTTCGACTCGAGCTTCAGCAAGGGGAGGAGTACGACACATGTTTGTCACGTTGGTAACCACTCGTTCTCCTTTTCCTTACCTTATTTTTCTGCTGATCTACTCCCACTGTTCACCTGTTGGCTCACCTGGGATACGTACACCCTCTCCTTCTTCAGTTTGAGGCAAGGTTCTGTTCCAAGAGAACATGAACCACCTCCACCTTACTTACCTCCTAGAAGAAGACGAAAGGAAGCCATAGAGAAGAACTAATGGACAGACCAGACCATATAAGACTACTAGAATGGAAAAAAGAGAAGGGGGGAAGATCCTATTTAAAGAAGCGATTCGTTAAAGAAGAGATGAGCTAGGGGATGAACGAAGAGCCCAAAAGAAAGAGCAAGGGGTTCCGCGCCCTAATTACACAAGTCTAGTTATAAAGGAAAGGGAAGAGACTAATCATTTAATAAATAAAAAAAGAATCATACTGATGAGCGCCTATCCGAAGCCCTCTGACCTTCCACTTGAAGAAAGTCCCTCGCGCCTACAGACTGCTTAAGCGAATACTACCTTTAGCTCCTAGAAAGAAGGAAAGACAGGATGAGCGTTGACCCGGCAGTTTAAACGGATTATTTTACAGTTGACCTCAGATCTATTCCCGATTGCAGAAGCAAAAGGGCAGACAGTTTAGACGACTGGTGGGACAGTTGGACATATGACCAAAGAGTTGCTAACAAGAGCAGCAAATCGAAAGAATTTTCTTTTTAAAGATAAAGAAGGAAACGAAAGCGCTATTCGTGGACTGAGCAAGAGACAGATAGAGTTGATTAAAGCGATACAAATCGATTCGATAAGAGCGGCGATGGAAAGGAAGATTGCATATTTCTATTCAAAGAAAGCCCTTTCTTTTGAGTATGTTTAGTGAGCCTATAGATAGGTAGAGACCCTACAGAGCCCGTAAACTCCCGATTTAGACATGAAAATAGGCCATGGAGGGCCTTTTCCTCATAGAAATAAAGAGAAGACCGATGCCTCTTGCCTTTGCTTTAATAGAATCTATTCGACTGGAAGAGAAAGCAAGCAAGGAGCTGGTGCCTTTTGCAATTGAATCAGCTGTTGGCCTATCTGCTCTTACTGTTCGAGTAGCCGGTGCCGCTGTTGATGGTCTTTTCCACGTAACCGCAGTTGGTGTTATATTCATTGTTCAAATAGCTGTAAGCGGTGGTGGTGGTTCAGGAAATGTTTCAGAATCGGTTGTTACAGAATGCGCTGTAGGACGTCGAGGAAGAGAAGTGGGCAAATATCCCCAGGTTCGGCGTTTGCAAGTGGAATCAGAAGGGGGTGTGCACTGTTAAGAAGAATAAGTTGTTTTGTTTTCAAGTTAATCAGATTCATCCTATAATAAGTAAAAAGATGGTACGAAAGGGATTGATTGGGATTCATCGACATCTGAGATTCATTTTGAAACCAATGGCAGATCTTCCTCAATAGGAACTGAACTGAAGGCTGGCATGAGGAAAGCTTTACTACTTCTCAGTGCATGAGGAATGAAAGAAAGAGCTTATTCGTAAAAAGAAAAGAATGGAGTTCTTTGGACTCTCCCAAGAGCCTAGTCGTGCAAAGATCCAAGCAGCGTATTCTAATTCAGGTGCGAAAACCGCTTCTTCTCGACGCAGGAGATTCGTGAACAAGCCCATCTAAGAGCCTAGCAGCCTTTATTGCGAGAGAGAGAGCTTCCTTCAAGGAAAGCTCAATCCCATCTCGTGCCCTGTAAGAAGGAACGTCATCAGTCCCAGAGCTCCTTTTCTTGCTAACTAGTTGTCCAATAACTATGCCAGTTGCTTGTCTTATTCCTTAATACTATTGGATTAACTCTAGCTGCCTATTCAATAGCAATAGATCCGAAAAGTCCCACAGCTGATTCAATGGCTGTCTATTCTAGCTCGGATTCTGAGCCCTATTCATGTGCATCTTATTCTCTGTGGGTGGGATATATAAACTATTGATCCTTCCTCTGACGCAGCATCTTTCTTTGTCCACTTCTCTTACGAAGCATTCGATTCCTTTTCCTATATTCCCAAAAATTCCTCCTTTACCGGATAAGGCGCAAAGAGACACTCTATAGATGCCAGATGCCTAAGAGCCTATTATCGAACAGCCTAAGACAGGGTTTACGACAAGAGACATTCGAATTCGATAGCAGCTACTTCTGTCCGTGTAAACTATTGATTAACGTGCAAAGACCGGGAATCCCGCATCTGAAACAAGAGTGGATATTCCCATACTAAAGTAGAGAGGCATTCTAATCCATAAACTCTTACTACATATGCAAGTCGGATGGTTCCTGCTTGTTGGAAGGTGCCTAGCCTTAGCGCATTCGATGCATCTGATTCCATAATTCCTTATAACAGGGCATTCGTGAAAAAGCTGCCCTTCTTTCACAATCGCACATCCATCTCCCTGCGTCAAAGCCTTCTTGTCTACCGATCTGCGTAAAAGCTTGATGTTTGAGTACTGGCCTTCCTCTCGCTCTTCTTAAACTACCCGTCCGATCGCTTTCAGGAAAAGAGCATTGCCAAATATGTGGATTTGCCGAGGTGCCCAACATTCCTGACTGATGGATGTCTAGGTGTTCCCAAAGATGTACTTTCGGTGTCAAGAAAAGATTCTACTAAACCAGAATCTGGGGATCCGCTCAATGGTCTATTTGAGGTACCGTGCCCGATTCTAAGAAATAGAAGAAGTTGCTTGATCTTCTCCTTGTGACCTACGAGCCAAGAATGAAGAAAGAATTCTTGTTCTAGCCAAAACTCATTTTCCACATTATTAAATCTGAGAGAGAGGGGCGTTAAAGCCTGCTAGAAGAGGTATCTAACCCGCTAGAAGGTATCTAAGAGAAGCGCCATTCCCATACCATTAACAAAGAGTTGATTCGAAACTAGGCTCAGGAAAAGGTTTTGATTTTGATGACGGTCCTGGCCGGTCCATAAAAGGATTATCAGTCACTTTCTTTTTAGTGTAGAAAGATTCCCTTCTCCCATTTGGGTAACCTTAATGAATTACATGAGTTTGCCTATAATAAGTATCCGCCAGGGACCTTCCTCGACAAGACTTCAAATGTGCGGATTTGCTGACAAATTCCAATACAATCTTACCGACAAGAAGTAACTCCATAGGTTCTTAGGATGTCTGAACTACCAGTCCTATTATTTTTTTTTACAAGAACTTGGCCTATGCCCGAAAGATCCTATCCAATAGGCTGAGGAAAAAGAATAAGAAACCCTTGAGCGTTGTCTTTTCCAAAGCTCTTGCTCTATTCCTTCCCGCCCTGATCCAGCTACCCCTCTTCTTTTAATGCCTACAGAGAGGTTTAGTTAGCCTTTTCTGCCGACTAGCGGATGTGGCATATATTGATATTATCAATACCCTTCCCCCTATCCTTCCTGCTGATCTATCTATGCCTTAAAATATTGCTACTGCGACTGGTAATTGGCATTTGTCTTCTTTCAGTGCCACAGCTGAGTCAATAGCATTCATCCCTATTCTAGCAAACGGAAGAGCTCCGTCTTTCCATCAAAAATGCAGCAAAAAAGGTCTCACTCATTTTTGCTTTTCAGATGATCTGGTTCTTTTTTCTGATGGTAGTCAGACTTCTCTCAGTCAAGAAAATTTTGGAGCAATTCTATCATTTGTCAGGTCTTCCGTTTCTGATGGTCATGGACGGAGTAGCACATCCAAAGAGTCTTTCTACTCCCGGATATACCACACCACGTCCAGCTCGAGGCTGGCCCCGAGCAGACACCAATAAGTCGTGACCGGTTAGTCAAGGAGATCCCAACCGGGATACGGCAGTGACACTGAACTACCAAGTATTGGCAACTGAGAATCCAGGCCCTGCAACCATGGCGTAACATTTCCATAGAAGTCAAAATAAGGTAATATTTTGGTCTTTTCGATCGACCTTCCAGTTCCTGTTAACAAACGGGGCATCAAAGAACTCCTCGATGGGTACCAACCACCCGGAGAGAGAGCGGTAGTCTAATACCAAACCAACTGCAGTACCTAAGCCATCCTTTAACCCATTACCCATTCCCTAAGGGGGGACCCTTGCAATCAGTCCTTAGACTAGGGGGATTCAAACATCTCCTCGGGAATAATAACTCCTGGGGTTTCTCTTCTAATAAAATCCACCAAGATCCCCTTACAATACGGGTTCAAAAGCCGACCTCTTCCGAGCCAAAGCTAAAAAGGAAGTCGGAGCTTGGTCCACATCGAGAAAAAACGTTCGTAATGAACGGATCTCCGATGGTCGAGCCTGCCAAGGACACGGAAACCCAGCACACCCCCCACTTCAAGCGCACCTCTGTATCGACTGAATCACTCTAAGGGTCTAGTCGGTGGAACCGGTGAACCACGCGAGCTCCTTAGATGCGTGGGGCAGAGGGCTCGTAGTACCCCCTTTTCTTGATCCAGCCTTTTCTTCGCTTCGGTAGTGAATCACCTACTAAAAAAAGAGGCAGGCGGTGGACTCTTTCATTAGGGAAGGGAAGAAGGGCTTTGCTTGCTTAACTACTATGGCATCTTGTCCAAAGCGAGCGGTCATGTAAACCCTTTGTCCATTCGGCTCTTTCCTTTAATAAGTTAAATAAAAATGTGACACTTTCACGACGAAATACCGGGAATTTTTGATACTATAGTCCCAAAACCCAGGCAATTAAGCCAATGATCGACTGTCCCTGCCCATTCTAACGGGGCATTCTATTCCTTCAAGTCCCACAGCTTATTCGAGAACTGCTTGATTCTGTCATTTGTCCTGAAATACGATAAAGCAAATTCATTCCTGTCCTTTCTCTTTCTGTGCGTGGTTACCTATGCATTTGTCCTGAAAACAATTCCTTCTGGGCATATTCTGATTCAATTGCAAACATAGGACCGGATGAAATAGCATCTGTAAGAGAAGAAGGAGCTGCTGTTGAGGTTTTTATTCCAGTGGTATTTCTAATAAGAGAGAGGGTAGCTAGGATCAAGGCTAGCCCCGTTTCACCTTGTTCTACTTATCTTTTTTTGTTGCGTGTCCTTTTCTTTTTCGAGTTGGTGTGAATTCTACCGGTAGAGTACAAGATCGAAAGGAAGATTTCGTTGCAAGAAGTCAAAGTCTTTTCTTTAAAACGTCACATTCTTTATGGTTTCTTTCAGCCTAAACAACATCCGCTTTTCAAAGTCATACCTTACATATTTTTAGGTGTAAAAAAGGTAGTCTTACTCGTAGGAGTTAGCTCTTTCTAAAGAAAAATATGAATCTAAGTTTAGCCTATAATGTAGGTTAGATTATTCAAATCGTCTCAAGCTGCTTTCTTCCACTCATGGCTCTTTCTTTTTTTTTTCTTTTACTCAGGCTCAGGAGAACGAAATCTTGATCGAACGCAAGTCTTGCCTCCATCCTTCGTTTTCATAATGCCGTCATCTCTTTCTCTTTCTCCGGAACGGTCTAGAACTCGTAAGCTATGGGGTGCCCTTCTGCATGAGCACCCTGCCAATTGCGAAGTCGGATGCGTCAGTCCGCACTTCGAATAGCTTTTTATGATCGGGTAGAGCCCATACCGGCTCCTCCCATTCCGTGATAGCCTGCACCTTCTCATTATCCATTCCCCACCCCCAATGCACTCGAAGATGCAAAACTTGGTTTATAACCTTAATGGCACTTTTTCGTCTCAACGTGCGTATAATAGCTGCGACTTCTAGTAAGAAAGATTCTATTGGCAGGACTCCTGTGACCCACCATTACGACAAATGTGAAGGACTGGGCGTTCGACGCTTCTCAGAGGACCGGGAAGCCAGGTCCTAAAGTCTATATACCCTTGACGCCGCTAAAGTAAAGGGGGGAAGACTGGGGCCTCCATTTCGTGGGTTCTTTGACACGCAGAGCGTGTCTCGTGAGTGCAGTCGTCACCGCTACCGAATACTAACTACTGAGACAAATGGATTGAAACAAGGGCGGTGAGGCATGGCCAGAGAGGTAGCAAAGTTCAACTATTTGAATATACGATATCGCAAAACGTCCTTTCACGTTGGCTAGAGTAGTCAATTCTAGGAGTCGTTCCACCGGGACTCACAAAAAAACAGGCAGCTGGAATTTCGTTCTCGGCCTGCTATAGCTTTGACCGTGTTAACTTTGATTTCTAGTTTCCTATCCTTTTAATATATAAGAGTTTGGTTCACAGGAGAGCTAATAATAGTTCCCCGTGTGATATAATAAAAGAGAGTTACAGAAGCTAAAGCAAGGAAAGAAAGAGATTTTGCTTTCTCACAGGAGCGCTAAGAATAGAATAAGAATTGAATCAGACTATTGTGAGTTGCTGATTCTCTTCCTTCTTTCAGTGAACTTTCAGATCTATTATTTATTTCACACTAAGGAAGAAAGCTTATGAAATTCCCGAGTTGAATTAAAGAAGTGAACTTGAAGAAGGAATTGACTTAGTGGCTGACGCTGTGAACTCTGAGAAAGGAAGAAAGCTTATGAAATTATTATGATTTTCTTATTCAATTCCCGGTGAGGAAATTACACTGGCGAAGGTCAACTCTTATTCTATTCTTATTGAAGTTCACTCTTCACCTGTTCTGAGATCTTTCTCCGAGACAAGGAAACCCGCCTCTCTTGCTTTGCTTGACTGCCCGTCTATTTACTTAATATGAACCTCTGCTGTGAATATTAAGTAAATTCCTTTAGAAAGAGCACGAAAACCCCGTTTCATTGGTTAAAAGTAAATTTCCCTTAATAAGTGACAGTTCAATTTGACACTTTCACAAAAACCCCGTTTCATTGGTTAAAAAAGCAAGAAATTCTATTTAATATATAATATTCTTTGACTTGAACCTTCTTTCTAATTTTTTAAGATCTGAAAGTTCACAGGAGAGGCATAAATCAAATTGAAATAAAAAAGGTACTCACCGCTTCCAGGTAAGGAGAAAGAAGTGAACCCGAATAGGTGGTCATTCATGATTGGCTTAGTCAATCCCTTCACTTGCCATGGTCAATGCTCAGCCTTGCCATATCCCACGCTCGTAGCAAGAAAGGTCTATGCGAAATGGACAAAATCTTCTTCTCTATGTCACTAATCAGAGTCGAAGAGAAGGGAATGGATGTGCCTTGCTTTATTTGATCTTATCTGCTTCCTGGTGCTCTCCTTGGCGAATAGAGGTGAAAGGCTCATAATCCTATGGACTAACTGGCCACCTTCAAGCTAAAAGTCATTCTAGAAAGAAATCCGTTTCGATAGCGCAAGAACAGCCTTTCTTCCATTCCGACAATGGCATTCAGGGCTTATTCCGCATCAACCTAAGACCGGTAATTCCTTCGACACATCTGCGGAGCTCCTTCTGTAAGCTTTCGGGCGTTCTAGGGGAACGAAATCCAATAGTTTGTAGTTGGGCTCTTGTGCGTACGAAACTTGTCTTCAAGCTTGAAACTTCATCCATCCTATCCTGGCTTTCAACATAGGATTGGTCCTGTATCAAAGAAAGCATGGAAAGAGCATCCGATTACTGGATCCACTATGGGATCGTCGCTTAGTGCACGGATGCCTTTCAGAAGGGCTTTCCCTTTGCACTCATAGGCTGTTGGAAGCTCAATCCCAACGGTCTCATCTATTGCTGCGGATTCTCGAACAAGAACAGGGGATGAATCTCTACCTTTCAACACTGTGAAACCTGTTCTGGAAGTTGCCTCTTCTTAGACTATTCTCCCTGCTCGGACAGTAACTGGTCGAAAAGCCTCTGCTAAAGATCGTCTTCCTAGCAAAATGACATTCTCCTAACTGTACACACCCTACTCTTTTTTTTTCCAATTCTTCTGTCAAACAGGACATTCTCACTTAAAACCTATTTTGTGCTGCTCATGGGAACCCCGTCTTATTGGAAAAAATGCCATTTCCTTCCCTAATCCCTTAGAGTGGCAGATATTGCCGGGTTAATGCATTCCTGGGAGAATAACTAGAGGACTCTTTTTATACGCAATTAAAGAAAGAAATGGTTGAATAATCGGAATAGTCTAATGCCTTACTCCCCTTCAGTCTAATTGGCCTAGAGGAAAGGAAGAACAACCTAATCTCCGCATCTGACTATTGTAATTACAATCTTGACTTCTTTTTCTCTAGAAATCTCAACCAAGGCAAGCACTCAATTTGCCTTTTGTTCTTTATCTTCCAGATCTCTATTTTATTCCTTGTCTCTCCATTACAATCAGGTTTCTCCCTCTTCTTATTTGCCTTAATTCAGTTTCCTGAAGCGAAATCAAATTCAAACCATGGCGGATTCCTCCATCAAACCTGCTTTGTTTTGGCTGGCGATTGTCTCACCATCCAAGCATTGGCATCCCGTGAAGGTGAAGTGAATGAGAAATTACAAGAGCTTTACAAAGACTCATATGAATTACTGAGCCCTTCAACACAAGCATTGAACTATCTGCACTTGAAGCTTCTTCATCTCGTGCTTGCCTATCAATGGCCTCTGCATACAGCAGGTTCTTGCAATTACAAGAAGAACGAAAAGATAGAGAAGAAATTAGCCCGCAGGAAGACTTTTTCTAAGGGACTAAGGGGCCCAGCCTTGATTCAGGGGAAATGAACTCCTTAGAGAATTCCCCTGGTATGAACCAATAAAGGAGTAGCGGGAAGATTCCCCCACTCAATTCGATAGCTGCCTAAGAGCTTATTCGATAGCAGTAAGACCGGTTACGCTTACACCAACAAGGGCTACTGGTTGACGGGATACGATAGCAGTGACACTTCTATTGATAGACATAGACCTCTTATCGAGATTGATTCTACAAGGCCTCTATTTAAGCTAAAAAGACGATTACCATGGGTCTCGGCTATCACCCTACTTGAGGTAGTTGAAAAGGGGTTTGAATGCGCTTGCTTACTCAAAAAAATAAGGATTGAGGTAGCCCTCAACTTCTGAATCGACATCTTTCTATTCAAATCCTATTGATCTTCTTGTATGTAAAGGAAATTGGCTTAATTCCTATCCCCAACTGCGGTTCTTGCAAAGAGCGCTAGGCACCTATTACTCTAATGAAAGGTTTTAAGGTAATAATTTCTTTCTTAGTCCGAACTGATGACTTGACTTTATACCATTTCATAAGGAAAAGGCAGTGGGCTATCAAGCAAAAAGGGGGTCTAAAAACCCAGAATTAAATGACTGAAATCGAAGACTCAAGGGAAGAAGACAGAGGAGTCTCAGGGAAAAAAGAATTGGTGATGATTCTACCGGTCGTGAACCGAATTCCTTCTCTTCTTACCTATTAGGAGGTCGTAGAATAGAATAAGATCTGATACGCTAACTAGAGGAATGAAGGAGCTTACGAAACTAAGCTTAGAAAGTTCTCCACTCCATTTCGAGAAAAAGAGGATTGACTTGACTCTTTCCCACGGAGCGATAACTAGCTGATAGGCTTAGAGCTAATAGAACTAGTTGAACTTTCACTGGCAAAAGTACTTTCAGAGAAGAGTTGACTACGAATCCAAGAGTCTTAGCCTTGCTTGACTACAGTCATTGCCCTCGCTCTCGATCTCGAAAGCGGGATAGCAGATCACCGAGCTTTCTTCGCGGAAGGAATGTAATAAGATTGAAAACAAAGGTAAAGTCTGATTCCACTAAGAGGAATTTGTTTTTTTCATCAATTCAATTTCTTTCGAGATGCGAATCGATAAACGCTCTTCCTGATTCTTCATGGCAAGGTAACAAGGGAAAGAGGAGCCAAGAGTCAGGAAAAGTTCTCAATCAATGAATCAATAAGTCACTTCGCTACGGTAGAAAGACTAGGGAAGTGCTTCCTACAGATAAAAAAAAATGAAAGGAACGAAAAGGAGCTCGCCTCTTCCTTTCTCTTTCTATTGATTGAACTCTTCGCAGCCTTGCTTTACCTGTCTCTTGCAAAAAGCCTAGCGTATTCAAAATCTTGCTGCTCTCTATAGAGGAGAGGTCTATCATCATTACTCGGACTGATCAGAATGGTGGATATATTCCATCTTCCTCTTCCCTATCTCCCCCGATCGATCTAGCGGTTGAAGAAATTTTCAGATGGACAACGGAATGAGACTGAAGGTGCCCAACCATACTACGATAAGAGGATGCTGCAGGTCTGCAAGCCTCGAGTAAGGTGCCTAAGCTAAGTTTGGCCTGGCTTCTTCGTTCAGTGGTCACGAGTGGAGTGCGTCAGTCATCGGTTCAAAAAAGGCAGCACGGGGTAAAGTCCTTACCTGAGTCTATTCCTTTCATGAATGAATAGGGGGACGCCGTGGCAGTCGAGTGCTTGCTCTAGGAGAAGTTTCATATACAGAAGGAATGGACGACTACATCTGTCCCGATTTACTCTCTGCTCACTCTCACGCGATATTGCTGCCTGATTGGTTCATACCGAGTAAGAAAGTGAAAAGTGCTCTACATTGAATGATGATTTTCTTTGGTAGAAGGAAAGGGGTTTCCATGGAGTCCCGGTGAAGAGCGAGAGCCGAGAGCTGCACCTTAGAGAAAAAGCGCACCTTATCGCTTCGATGAGCCCTAGAAAAAAAGGGCTTTTTTAACCCTTCTAAGTCTAAGCTCGATCTTCTACTTTGACTTTTTTAGACTGAAGACCAAGGCAAGCCTCTCGGAACGAATGTGAAAGAAAAGGATTTTTCATACTTAAAGATGAAATCTTCTATTGATCACTAATCTCCAATGGAGCTCGTCATCCACTTTCCTAGAACTTTATAGAAGGGCCTAATGGGAGGATTGGTCCCGAAAAAAAAAGTAAAAAAGCGCCAACGACGATTGATTGCTATGCAGGCGGCCCTTGAGACGAGGTTCTATCAAAAATAAAAGAATAAGTATCGTCAGAACGATCCGAAGAGGGGGCAAAGACCAAAGAAAGAGCAAAGGAACTCAGACTAACTAACCTAGTGAGTATATGGATTTCGTGTCTAAGTTACTGATGATTCCGTAGAACTTGTGACAGAGGAAGCAATGGGGGAATTGCCTGAAGAAGTTGACAATAAAGAGGGGATGCCTTTATAGAGGAGGTTAGCTAAGGGTGTGGATGAAAAATGAGAGATAGACAGGCCACTTCACCTCAGGATACATCCAACGATGCACAAGAATCTGATTCCGACCAACTCTGGAACTCCAGAGAACCAAACAAGGCCTGCTTTTCCTCTCTTTAAGTTTAAGTACGGTTACCTATTTTCACATCAATATTGGGTTAACAATCTTATCCACCAGGATATGTAATTCCCTATTTGAAAGGGTACGACGGAGGACGGAGAAGGAAAGCCATACGAACATTTGGTACTCTTCTTTCATCGATGCGGAGATAGAGCCAGAAGGGAGGCTTTGTGCCTTCGTCAATTTCAATTATCATTGACAAGTGCTGCTCTTACATGCATGGCTTACGCCATAAAACCATTCCTACTTGGGATGCTATGGTCACAGCATTTCTAAGAAGATGCTTCTATAGATATTTTTTAGAAGGGAACCACGGAAGAATTCAGATTCTAAATGTTGAATACATCGAAAAAGGTCAGGAAGAAGAGGAGCTCTTAGGGATAGAAAGGGACAAAGGGAAGATGAAGTCAATAAGCCTGAAGATGTTTAAAACCAAGATGAATTTGACGAAGTCCCCATTTGCTATTCTTTTGTTGAAAAATTTTTGTTGATTCCACAAGCCTTGAAAGTCCCACTTATGTTGAATTCGGAACACATAGCTCCTTATCCAGAATGGATGGAACATGTCCCATATCCCCCTTCATGAATAAAAAATCCCTAACTTTTTCCGCCGGAGATGACGCATTGGCTTATATTTGGTCTATTTTTAACTTCAGTGTGGGGTAAGAGCTGCTGTCGAGGCTCTCTGTTGCAAACAATTTCGTTACTCGCTTTCGATTGATGGGATTTGGTATGATAACTTCGCCTGGGGATCCATACCGACATGGGGAGCTATGGTGGTAGCTTTTCTAAAAGAGTTCGGAGCAAGCTCAAGGATGGAATATTCAAAATCATGAATGGAGTGATTCCGATGATGATTGGGACTTCCAATCTGAACAACACCGATGGTTCTCATACTTCTTCAGTCTCAGGGGATGTGGAGAGTGCAGCACTTGACGGCCGGACCTCTAAAGTTGATGAATTTTTTGAAGGTAGAGTGACGTCTTATCATGCCAGATGGTTCATCTTTCTTTATAACCCGAGTCAACCAGATGGAGTTACGATCTGGCAAGAAATTACCTCCTGTTCCGAATTTAGGTAAAAATATTGTGCAAGAGCTGTCTCAGTCTAAGAAGAGATCATCCCCAAATCCTGAAAGTCCCGTCCAGGATCAGGGTCTATCGCAAAATCAAAACCCTGGGGGGCATCCCTATAGACCGAAGTGCTGGGGGCACCCTCTCGAGCCAAAACGCAGTTATCCAACGAGGGAGACCACGAATGCTTGCTGGTCAAACATTAGCGGCTAATGGACAACATGTTCGCTATGACATATTAGCTCATCTCAAAAAGATTCCTGCACTCCTCAGCGTATACGATGCATTGAAGGTTTAAACCAATAGCCTTCACGCGGGAAGCCAACTGCAAAGGAATATCTTCAAAGATGTCCCCTGAGGATTTGGATTTGATCTCTGACTTTGATCAATATACTTTGGAGGCAATCTGTCTGAATGTACTAAGTCAGGTCTTTAACTCAATGCAGGAATTCTCAGTGGTCCGTCTATCTACCCTGGTAGAACAACTCGACCATTCAGTCCGGGTTCAAGCAGCATTGTTGAAATCCTACAAGGGTAGAAGTATAAGATCTACAGAAGAAGCAAAGCGAAGGTCCAAACTGGATATGTATGCAATAGGTGCCCACTTGGTCCTATTCTTAGAGGAAAGGGGGTTGCTTCACAAATTGAAAGACAAGACGGCAGTGAGGGCATCATCCGAAAGCGAGCTAGATAATCTAAAGTCAAGGGCGAAGCGCGGTCTTGAACCTGAACTACGGAGGAAATCAAATTAAAGAAGAAGTTTTTGATCATCATCAAATTAATGACTCTTTGTTTAGTATTTCATTCTTATTTAGAAAAAAAGTGCACTAAGATATAGAGATTTCTGGACAAAGAAGCGAGGACCCAGGAAGGGAACAAAGAGTAAGAGACTTCGCTTCGATCCCTACTGCTTGAAGTTCAATCCCCTCACCAACAGGAACTCCCGCGAGTATAGGATTAGGATTAGATCGTAGACCCGCAAACAATACAGCCATGGGCGGCTACCTGCTTTCCTATCTTTCTCGAGGAAGCTCGCCGGAGATCTATTCCTCTTCCTCTGCCTCAACAGGACCCTCTGCTTGTCTTGGTCCTTAAGTGGAATTTAGGTCCACAATATTCATTCCCTGCTTACACCTCTGATTCTTCTGATTCTGAGTTAGCGCCGATCCTCCCAAAAAAGCCAATTCTAAGGCTGGTCTTTTGGCTACCAATTGCCGTTTCTCTTTCCTCTGGTCTCGTACCGGGGCTTGAACAGCGGTTTTCTTTGTCGGGTATTCCGCTATAGCCTTAGGGATAGGGTACGAACCGGCTCCTTCAAGCCGAGTCTCCGTCCTCTTCTAGATGTAGCGAGCCAGGTAAGGAAATGGAGGTACAATAGCCAAATAAAAGGCAGGGTTCGAAGCGAATCAACTGGCAAAGTTCCCTTTAGAAAGAAGTAAGGTTTACCTTTCCTGGCCTAAGGGTTCCCTATTCCAACTCCTTTCGAACGGGATTTCCATCGATATCAGAAGTCAACTCCTGAGTCAACTAGGGACTCCTCGGCTTATTGAAAAAGGGGGAGTGTTGGCTGGTTCCTTCATTCGAGTTGCTCACCGAGCGAATCCGGATATTTTGGATATATATTCCTCATCGTCGATGACGGCTCTCTTCGATGCTAGCAACCGCTAATTACCCTTATCCGCTGCCTGGACCTCCAACTCATGGACAAACGACCTTTGAGGGGAGGGAGCAACCGATCTCTTCCATAGGAGGGAGTTACCGGTTCATTTCCGGCTTCTACTGTTGAGCCAACTACAATACAAGTCATGAGCGATAGCGAAGCCAAGCCTATTGACGAAGGAAGGCCAACGAGAGTCAACTTCTTCTATTGGGGACTACGAAAGTGTTTGGCTACCTGCAGCTTTCCAGCAGAGACAGAGACAAGGCATGAATCAACTGCAGATGAAACAACATCTTCTGCCCCATCCGATGATGCTCACTGAATACACCTCGAAAAGGAAGAAAGTAGTCCACTTGAAGCTTACACCTTAGACTTTCTCTTGGGCAATCGAATCTATGAATTGGAAAGCTAAGAACTCCTCAACTCACCCCTCAAATCTTTCATTTCTGTAAAGAAAAGTGTTCTAGAACGCGTCGTTTGAAACCACACTCACGTTCCCGACCCATCAAGCGCGATAACAGCGATTCTCTAGCTTCAACCCTTGCCTACGAAAAGATATATCCAGTTGAGGACTAACCGGAAACAAGACTCCTGCTCGTACTAAGATTCAAACTAAGATTCAAGGAAAAGATCGAAAGGGCTCACGGGGGATGTGTCAAAGCCGAAAGGAAGATGGCGGAAGCAGTTCATCGCCTGTGGGAGCTTGCTGATAGTGAGGAAGCCATAATCTATCTATCGGATTGCCTAATTGTCTATCTCTCTGGTGAAGAGAGAATGGAAGATACTATCCATAGGGCAAGCACCCAATACCTCGTCGAGTCCAAAGCTCCAGCTCAAGCAGTTCAGTCCAAAAAGGAGATGTCTGCCTTCGTTCTCGCTCAAGCTAAAGCTCAGTCTGCTAGCTCAAGTCGCAAGTCAAGTAGTGGAGCATAATAATAGAAAGAAGTTCCTGGTTCTAGTCCTGGTGAGAGAGGGTGTTCGACCGAGACTGACTCTGAGACTAAATCACAGGACCGCCAGTAAAAGAATTCCGTATAGATAAAGAGCTGCTTTTTTGTTGCGAAAGCCCTTAAACATTTCAGTCTTCTTCTTGCTTGCTTACAGTAGCGCCTTTGTCAGGCCCTTGTATTTGAGTAGAGGGCGAAAGGTCTCCAACACTTCTAGGTCGATAGCAGCCAGAACCGCTCAACCCTTTTTCACTCTTTCCTTATTTCATTTCATTAATGAAAGTCACTCTAAACCTTTTTTCTTGTAGATAGAGGATACTGGCTTGGAAGGGCCCATTAAGCGGAAACAAATAAAAAAAAAGAAGAAGATCTGGGATCCCGGGGCACATTTCACCCAACGCTTTCTCTTTGCCTGCCTCTTTTATAGGCCAAGTATACAACAAAGAAGAACGATGGAGAGCTTTACTTTCGTTTGCTTCTTATCGGAGAGGGAGAGTCGAGGCATGATTGGTGATCGTTTACTGGCGTAACTGCTTCCATCCCATATACGAGACAGAACCAATAAGAACATTTCCATCGCGAAGGGGCGAATGGAAGTTTCAGCTGGTGAGCGCGGCGTCCCAAAGAGAGAGCGTGCTCGTGGTATTCACCCTTCACTTATGTTGTTGAAGGACTTCGTTCCTGCCCTGCCCTGCTGGACGGTACCGGAGTCTCACTTCCTGCTTCCCTTGCGCGTGAAGACTTCTTTCTGTCTCGATCCTTGCAGGTTCATTTTCTCGGAAAGCACCGGTCTTATATGAATGCATGTGGGGGCGTGGAAGAGTTTGCCCCTAGGTCATAAGACTTTCTCCAATCATTTGTATTCCCATTGAGACTGTCTCGACCACCTTACCTCTCTTAGTCCTTTCCCAAACGTTAGGCTTTTATTAGGGACTGTTACGGAAAAGCCATTCCAGATCTCAAAAGTAGTCGTTAGAGAATGAATGGAACGGGATTTAGTTGCTGTTTACGCTTTCTGATCGCAGTACAGTAAGGATGACCAAGAAAAGATAGAATACACCATCATTCCCTGTTCCCGGTCCCTCGACTGCTGCTAATGGGATTTCATCGCGGGAAGGAAAGAATATCCGCTTTCAACTTCCGGACTACGCAACTTCAGACGTTCACCTCTACTCTTAACGCCTCAAGAATAGGAGGTCCTACACTCGCTCACAACCGCTTCTGCAAGTGGATATTGTTGGTTAGGGCCCGTAGACCTCGATCCAAAGAGAAAGAGGAAAGACAATGCCCATCATTCGGGGATGTCAGTCAGCCCATTCCCATTCCTATTCCATCGTCGTTCTTTCTGAACATCTTGAGAATCCAATAGTATATGGGGCTACTAGCTAGCTCCTCGAAACTACTAAGAACTAATCGACTGCTCTCTTTGCGACCGGGCCGGTTCCAGCAATAAGCAATAGAAGGATCACGAGTAATGTAGCCTCTAACTCGATTGAATCGTAACGACACTTGAACAGATAGGCGTGTGTTACCTACCAAAGAAAGAAGTTGAAACAACGCTCGTAGTTCAGGTTTTGGCCAGGAGCCGAATCAAAGCATCGAGAATGAATAACATAATAGAGCGCCCAGGTGAAATGAGAAGTAAAAAACGGGAGAGTTGGTAAAGCCTATAGCCACTACACTAATGGCATAAGCTCACAATCAGAAAGGGAGGGCAAAGTTTCTTAAACAGCAGAAAGGAATTGGATCGAAGATCCAGGTACCTAGGCCACTTGAACACTCAAAAATGGGCCCCTATTCAAATAGAAAATAACGCTGCTCGTCCTTCTTCAGGAGGCCGGACTGAAGACGTGAAGCTAGCAATCAAAGTGTTCCTGCACACTCGAGATTGATCGACCAAAGATGCCGCACCTGGATATTCGAATTAGTATTCCGCAAACGAAGTCACTTGAATATAAGTACGGGAGGATGAGGATACCTTTCTATGCCTGCTACTGGCACCGACTGCGTCAACAACCGGTCCTTTCACCAGGCAGGCACAACTATATCTGAATGAAATGAGTAGACTAAAAAAAAGGACCTTCTCACCCAAATAGCAAACTCTTGATTTTTCTACTTGCTGCTCTGCTGATGGATAATCATACCTGAGAACCGCTCTTTCATCTAAGGATGCCTAATTATTTGCTTACCTACCTGTCACTTGGTAATTTTCTCTTGAAAGCAAGGAAGAATATCGGGGTGAATCATGCAGATGTGGTTTATGAGCGGGGATCCTACTTGTGTTTGTTTCCGGGAAGAAAAGCCAGTCGTACACTAAGGCTTATCTATCGGTTTATGTTTATGTTGTACAGAAGTCTATTCTATATATGCCTATTCTGGATCATTCGAAAGGAAAAGGGCGGCTACTCAGTTAACAGGATTGGATGATTAGGGTTCGGTACTGAACGAGTGGGCCCTTTTTTATGTTGTCAAAGCGCAGATGAACCGAATTTCACTGGGTGACCGGGGAAGTAAGAATCGAGACTTTAAGAGTAAGACGTGACCTTAAATCCCAAGTACAAGTATAGGAGCGGGCAGCCAATCAAGGTGCTTCCACACGCCCCGTTTTCTTATAGGAAAGTCTTACAGTCCTTTTGTCTTACTGAAGCCTCCCAACCCCTTTTGAATCGATCACGCACACACGTTGTGAACAAGGAATTTTCTTTCTCTAGCCCGCGCAGGCCTTCAAATATCTCTAAACCTTCCATAGAAGATTTTTTTTCCAACGCCTAATTCTCACTGATGATAAAGCACTTTCCTATTTTGCAGTACTACTCACCTAAAGGAATGGATTCCCCCAGTCATTACCCCGCGGTGTCGATAACTCTTTGACATGAGATTGTGTCAGGCCTAGCTTTGGTAGTTGAGTTCTTCCAATAACATAAGGGCCATCGACCGGGAATGACCTTCGAACCGAAAACATCTTCTTTCTTGGGGCTTGCCATGTATGTTTAGTCACTACTTTCTGTGTCTGCTTAGTCGCCCAATAGAAAATGCATAGGAAGATCTATTTCACCGAAGTCAGACTGTCTTGGATATTTGTTCTCAGAATGCCATTTTGACCACCTTGCGAGGAGAATCTGCTTTCTATAGATACCCCAGAGAGGCGCTTGTTCAAGCTTCACAAATCATGCTTTCAAACTTGCCGATCTAAGAAAATCATCGATAGTAGACCAAGTTATATGGGAATCGCCTCTACAAAGCTTGTTTGACTTAGAGAGACTTAGTCAACTCATAAAGGATGCGTTGAGGCCCGAGCCCTTGATACGTAGCTGGTCTTTAGCTAGTTTCTAATCTTTTTACCCTTCCGTGGTAAACAACTATAGGAAGTATTCTCGGGACTGCTCAAGGTTATACCTGCTTTAATTGCTTCAATAACAACCAGATGGGGCACCTTTTAGGACACATGCGAACAATCCATATACTACCTCTACTCGATCTTCGTATGCTATTCTCTTCCCAACCCAACCGTCCTCAGTAGGGCTCACTCACTATCTATGCCGGATGCTCTTTGGTGCTACCTTCCCCCTGCCTACTATTGAAATCAAATAGAAAATCGGATTCCAGGGATCACCTAAAACATCGTTTTCAAGGTCAGTCTTCCACCCCTTCCCCGAAACGAAAGCCTCAATGCCCTTACCCACCTCACCTGCCTTTGGCTATATTGAGCTTGTTCATAAGCTTGGACAGTTCTCCTTCCTTGGACATGATGTTCATCCGACCACTGCTCTTCCTCGTTAACTCACGGATGGAATATCATACAACAACAAAAACCTTTGCCGGTTCCTTACTACTACTTGAACCTTACCTACCCGAGACACAACCAGACTTGCGTAGGAACATCGACTGGTCGGGGCTAATCCGCCGCCAAGTGTGTGACAGGCCATGTTTATCACCGGTTTGTCAGTTGTGGGAGTTTCCCGTTGAGTTGAGGCAAGCTTAGCCACCAGCCCCCTTCCAACTACATAGGAAACTGAAGCTTGGGGAGAGTCAAACTCACCTTTAGAGCGGGCAAGCCCTTTTTCTGTTAGTTGGCAGGGTGCTAAACCCCAGTTGTTGGAAACCAACCTCTATTCAGCCCGATCTTAATCCTCTGTTGTTAAATAGTTGGTATGGAAAAGAGCTCCATCTGCTTTTCTTCAGGTTTATTTCCCATCGACCTACCTATCGGCTTTATTAGCAGCCCTTCTAACTCGGAACTAGAGTGACGGATCGGAAGAGGCTTTCAAATCTTTCTTCCTTCGCTTTCGCTTCTTCCCCTTACCTCCCGGTCCCCGTCGCGGCGTTAGATTCATTGGTGATTCCGCGGCACATCTGCGGTATAGATGCCTTGCCAGCAGAAAGAAAGAAATCCAGAGTCCCTATCGCCCGCCCAATGCAACCTCTCGAGATTGGTTCGTCCATTCCAAAGTGTCCGAATTCGCTTTAGAGATTGAGCAAGTTCAGTCTAGGACGCGGCGTTCGGGTGATGTCTACCAGAATAACAACCCGTAGCCTAGTTGAGGTCAAACCCTCTTTGACAAGATTACAGACTCGATCGAACACTCACGACTCGCTTTCTTCATCTGCTCTCTCTATTGACATCTCAGAGTGTCGACTCCTTGCAAGCAACCGTCGCCTTCGGATTCAAGCTACCTTGCTAACGCATCGTCTTGCAAGCAACCGTGCTCCTAACGGTTGCGCTTGCGGCTTGGTTTCGATGAGGAGCCCTGCTTCGTACGTAATGGATAGACATTAGATATGCTTCATCGACTATAAGATCAATCAGTCTATATACGATCTGCGGCGGGTACAGTTTATTATGCGGTGGTGGATGCCGCAGACCGAGACCTATGTTCATGAGTCAGATTTCGACGCGCTTAGAAAATCGACGAACTCCTTAGGTTCCAAGGTGATTCCTTCCTTCGTGTTCGTTATGGGAAGGCCTCTGTCATCTTACCGAAAAACTTCATGCACTCTGCACATGTCCTTGCTCTACCAACCTATGATTCTGACGCCGATCCACATCCCACCGCTCATTTCTGAAAATGAGTGCCATCAATGATGGCTAACGCCTACCTTCAAAACGCTTAGATCAAGGCCAACGCGCCTTTGCCTGTCTAGATCAGTTTTGAAGCTTCAAAAGTACAGCGCTAACGCGCTTAGGGCTTCACTTGAATTTGCCCGAGCAACGGCAAAGAAGCCGTTGGGCCCGAAGCGGAGCCTCAAAAGCTAAGTCCAAAAGATAGGCGTTGCTAGTTTTTCAGGCCCCTCTCTAGTGCTGACGTCAGAGAACCGCCGCCTACCCTTTAGGCTATCAATGAAACCTCTCGAGACTTGGAGCTTGATTCGACACTCATTCCATACTGGGAAGAATTGCAGGAAATCGTTCTTCCTCTTTATCAATGATATCCGACGCCGTGAAACTCTTTCATTTCATAGAAGTTCATTCGAAGCATTTTTGTTCCGCTTCTTGCTTGCTCAAAGAAGAAAGACTTGTAGGAAATCGCCGGTTGGGTTGGTTCCGAAAGGCATGGGATAAATTGGGCGAGGCCGAGTTAATTAAGTCAAGACTGGCAACCAGCGCCACCTCACTGCACACTTGATATATCATTATCGGCTGCATGCTATCGGAGATAGAGCAATGGGATAATTTCGAATCCACACTTTGACATTAAAGTGTTTTGATGTCGAAACGGATCCATGGGCAATGACTTGAGAATGTCTTGGACGTTCTATATTTACATGATTTTCGTACTAGCTTATCCGGTGCAGTTTATGCATGGCGAAAGGGAGCATGGGAGACTGAATATTCAGACGAAAAAAAGACACTGAACTTCAACCCCTTTGATAAGTCAGGGATTCCTTCTCTTATCCTCTCTAGAGCTCGTGGTCCTTCGCAAGTGCGCCCCGCGAGCACTTTCTTCTTTTCTTAGATGAGAACACGCCGGTGCCTAAACTCAGAAGTAAGCAGAGTGAAACAAAAAGCGTGCTTTTTTTAGACGTTAGACGATGCCACCTCCCACTTGACTTGAGTCCACCCACCGCATTTCAACCTGCCTCTCCGGGATGAGAACCCATGATTTGATCTGTCCTCCCCGAGATCGAACCAGATCTTTCGACAACCGCCGAGAAGGTGAATCAATGTCGGAACCAGATTCAGAGTCCCCGCATTGATGAAGAGAGAGCATCCATCGCTGCCGTGATGACGCAGTTGAGTTTCGATCCACCACTCTCAAATCTATCCGTTTTTGGCCAGCAAGTAATCCATAAGCATTAGTCAAAGCAGAAGCATATCCAGAAGCCGATACCTACAGCAGTAGAGAAAGACCCCCGCTAATAGAAAAAGAGGCAGATCTGCCGATGATAACGAGAGCAGTACCGATAGCACCAAGAGCATCCCTTCCAGTTCCCTTTACTAGTCAGGTTGCGCTAGCGACAATTGATCCAACCCCATACCGAGATGCCTCGAGAGCTGGGAAGTTTTGGGTTGGGCTCTGTCCCCATCTAAAGCACAGGCTATGAGACCTACCGGAGAGAAGGCAGGCAAGTTATGGTACATGGTCCTCTTTAGGAAGAGGGATCAGCGAAAGCAAGCTTGACAATTCGTCAGTTACCAGGGCTTTCTTAGTCATGGGGATTCATAAGAGTGGGCTTTGAAAAGAAAGCTAAAGCAAGGGTCCGCTAGGATAGAAATTCGAAAGAAAAGGACTGCTCAAATGCCTCCTTAATCCACATCAAGATGTCTTCAGTGCAAGTCGTTTCAAGTTGAAAGAAGGCACATTTTGAAGTGCGCGAGGTAAAGCCTTTCCTCCCAATTGTTGAGGAACCCAGATGGAATGCTTTTCATAGTGCTCTCGAAAGCATGATGTAGTGGTCCGTCTCTCGAGATACGGAGCCAAAAGAAGTAAGCGGAGCTGGTTCCGACCAACGAAGTGGAGTTGGGTCTTGAAATATGATGGTAGGCCCTGACTTGGAGTTTCTAGATGAATCTTTACTTTGAGTAGATAATAAAAACGAGGCTTTCTTTAGCATTTCTATGCCAGATAACTTTGCCGCACAATGGGACTCACCCACCTTTCCTATGGAACTGAATCTTAAACTTAATGCAAGACCTCTTATGAGGGGATCCCGCTCGTTATCGACGTTTAGTTTCATCCATCACATAAAAAAAGCTGTCCAATTTAGCTCTTTCATCTGTTGATAGAGTCTTACTTTTTTATTGAAAGTCTAGTCAATAAGGAAGGAGACCGCTTCCTTCGCTTCCTATACCTACTTTGTCTGCTTAGCTCTATCCTCTATACTTTCTCTAGGTAGTTTTCCGACTGAAGAAGAGAAGACCAAGTCAGGAATGCACCAAGGTGAAATGGAAGAGTCCAACTGCCTAGCGTAGGCTTAATGCACTTCCCCGTGATGGACTGGACATGAATGCTCAGTATGGAGGATGGAATCTTGTTTATCTACAGATAAGCAAGTGTAGGCGACGAATCTTGTGCATGAATGGTGTGCCACTTCATTCGTCATCAACCCTATTCTCCAACAAAGCCGTTTTTATCACTCTGGTTAGGGATTTCTACTAGATTCTCTGGCTTGCCTTATTATCTAACAAATTGATTTGTTGGGGGAATGAGGAAACCTAAGCAACTCTTCCCCTTCCTATTCCCCAACTAGTTGAGTATGGCTCCACTTGAAATAAGGATCGAGAAGGCCTCCACATCTGATAATCAAGTGTTTTGCACCACATATCTTCCAGCCCCCTATGATTCAGAAAACTACTATTAATTCAGAGTAGGAGATAGTTGTCTTGACTCACGAATAACGAGTATGCCTTAGCAATGTTGCTAATAGGTTGGGAATCATAAAGAATAATAGGAAGCCTCAATCCCATAAGAATTGGAGGGCTAAACCTTACTTCAATGTCTACTAAAGTAGAGTTTTTTATTCCCTCCTAGTGCCAATCCCTAGAATCGGTCGAGAAGCTAAAAAGAGTGGTAGTTTTATCCATGATGATTGAATCTCTTTTCCCTTTCGATCAACTTCCTAAACTAAAGGAAGATCTAGCTGTGGCTCAAATAATCTCTCCATCTCGACACTTTATTCTCGTCGGATCTCCACTGCATTCCTCCTGATATCGGTGATGGATAGAGTTCCAGCTAGTTTCATCATCTATCGTAGGAGCTGATAAAGCTTTATGTCCCTGTCTTACTCCTCTTCGAGATGAGTTGAGAGTAGGTTATGCGGTCCTGTCCCACCACCCCCTTTCTTTCCGTAATCGGATATGAAGCTGCCCCCTCTCTTGAGATTGGAAGTTAAGTTCAGTTTTGATGTCGACTCCCTTTTCTCGCTCTAAGAGCAGTGAAGTTGAATTCGAGTGAAAAGCAGTTAGCTCAGGTAGCTTGAACTAGAACTCTTCCTCCCACTAAGGGAAGAGGACTCACTTCAAGAGCGAGGTTTTCAATACAGGTATCCTTTCCCTCTTCTTGCCCGGGCTTGGCTTTCAGACTTGACTTGACACCTTTCTTGTCGGAGTGAACGGGGTTGCCTCGTTTCGGGGTTATCTTGTTGAATGTCCGTTGAATCGTATATAACTGATTGTCTAACTAAAGAGGTTGGGAAAGACCTCCATACCTACCGATCTGAGTACAGAAATGCTTGTGTAAGAAAATGGGTCGTTCTTGTATATGTCCACTAATTCATATATCCCCAAGGAACTCTCATTAGAAGGAGCAGCATCATATCCGAGTCCATAACTTATTTTGTAATAGAATAGCCCTTTGACCCCAAAGAAAGAAGTTTGCTCTTCCATTTCTTAGTAGGAGTGCTCCTATGTTAGCAGGACATTTCGTGCAAGAACTAGGTTTGAGTTAGTGCACTAACTAGGTTGTTTTTTCTCCCCTAATGACTCTATCTCTGAGGTAACCCGGACTAGTAGCAACCGATCCTAGTAAATAAGATATTGTTTCATAGAATTGGTTGTTCTTTCTCTCTCCTTTCTTCTAGAGGAATTGAGTCGTTCATTTCGGTCTAACTTCCCCGGTCTCACTCCGATAGCGTACTATCCTAGACCTCTGTCTATCCCGACATTGATAGAAATTCATAGTTAGGTTAGCCAGCCTGTTAACCCCGACAAGTGGGAGGCTCTGCACTTTCCCTATCATACGATTCTGCCAGACTATTCTATTTCATTCATTCTCCATTCAAAACCGTCTACTCCGGGAACCCATAATCTGACGATTCTTTCATATGATTTTTTTCGTGAATTCGACATCAGTGATCTACGACCATCCTTTCTTCTTTCCATTCCAAAAAGGAATGGTTGGTATGCGGTCCGTCCTTAGAAATACCCGGGGAATCCCCCTTTTGTGATTGTTCCAAAGCGTGCTTCCCTTTCTTGTTCTTCGAGCTCAACTGGTCATGCTTCTTTCTCAGTTGCGCGATTCCTAGCTGCTAGATCCTAGATCAGAGGATGTAGGTGAGTCTGATTGTTCTGACTTCTACTGTTGTAAGTTGCCTTAAGGCGCCTTCCAGTTCCAGCCCAATAGGGGAACTCTCCGGTGAGGAGGATCCCATTTAGAAGAAGGAAGAAAAACCTACGTATCCTTTCGCCTGGAGCTAGGGTCAAAGATCAGTCCAAGCTAGGATCAGCTCTCGGAAGTCAAACTTCTCCTCTGCAGCTAGGTCAGTTCGGGCTACGACCCTTCGAGCAGGGCAGTTCATGAGCTGCTATCTCCGACCGAGGTTAGGTCTTCTTTTGCTCTGCTGCTGTTATTCTTCCTCCAACCTGTACACAAGCCAAGGCTTCTCGAAGTCAAGTACATCAAAGGTAGGGGAAGAAAGGGTCAGGATGGACTCAATATCTATTATCTTGCCACTGGACTTTCTCCACTCCAAATCTTTCGTTTCAAGCATCAAACGGAAAAAAAGAGTAACCTTATATATTTTTATAAACAAGTAAACCAGGCCCAGGAAGAAAAGGAAACCAGGCTCAGAAAGGAAACCAGGCTCAGGAAGAATGCACCGAAACATCATACCATACATATGAGACTGAAAGCTTCGTCTACCCAGTAGCAAAGCGGAAGCGACAAAGTACCATTAGCTTCGCTAAACTACGTACCATTAGCTTCGCTAAACTACGTACCTGTCTCTTGTGAGGAATTCTTATTGTTTTGGAAAGCCTAACGGATCGAACTCATCTAGCCACCTTTTCTTTTTTGTTGGTATGCCGGTCTGATCGTTCCACTCCTCCGCTCTTAATAAGGATTTCATGATTTGCTCGCTGGCGATCACATTAACAAGGACAAGTAAGTTGATTGGTTGGCCGCTTCTTAGGATGTCTCTGTTTTTTCGTCTTGAGATTCTAATCGATGAGTAGAAATGGTTATAATATAGTACGAATACTACCCGAATATGCCATACACATAGAATACTGGTTTTACCACTCGGTCCGTAGACTAACTGTAGCTGCTTCAACCACCTAGCCTTCCTTCCTTTCTTTGGGCAGCTGCGGAATATACCTCTTTCTTTTGGAGTTGTGTGGCAAAGTCGAATCCTAGATCAGAGTATGCCAATTCCCCTCCAGTACAGTGGATGCCTGCTCTCGAGATTCAATGGGCTTAGCTGCTGCCCTTTCTGTTAAGCTGTTCCTGCAGATCTAGACGAAAGCAGGTAAACCACTCCCTTAATGTCGGGTTGGAAAACTAGTAGAATCTCCGAGTCTCAATTGGCATTGAGCCTCCCCTTTCTTTATGGTCGAACTGCACTAAAGGTTCGAGCACTTAATGTTTTTTTTCTTCATCGTCTTTAGCGCTTGACGCTAATGTGAATGTGTTTAGTTTTCTATCTTCTTCCCAACGGCTTACGGATGTGCCATATGGGAATCCTAGGAAAGAAAAGTTGCTCAGACCTTGCTCGAAAAGACTATCCACCTTCAGCATTTGGTACTGAGGAGAGATTAAGCGCAGCCCCAAGCTAAGCAAGAGATGGAAAAAGCACACTTTGATTTTGGATATATCAGAAGGGAGATCAAAGCCCGAAAGCACCTAGTGAGCTCATATTTTGACTGGGAAACCTCAGAGAAAAGAGCAGGTAGCGCATGATCTGAATGATCAAGCAATGAAATCTTCCTTTGTCGACCTGAAGCTGAAGGAGGGAATGGGGATGGAGCTGGAAACCTTCCTGGCTTTTGTGAATCAGTTGTAGTTGCGTCCTTACTTGATCCCATCTTTCTTAGAGGAGACTCTGCTCAGGTTTGGAACCCTCTAGGAACTTCTAATTGCTAGCAAGGAAGAGCCGTCTTCAATCTGAGTTGGTGCTGGTGGTAAATTCCACTTCTTTGCCAAGATCGAAACTTGTAGCGAAACAGGGCCGGCCAGCCGGAATATGTTTTATGCAAGTCATGAGAAAACTGTGGTGATCGGGAGCCATCTCTTCCATCGGGGGAAGATCCCAACCCGAGGTAACGAAGAAGCCAACTCCATGATTGAATGACTCTTCAGACTAAAAGTCGCTATTTCCCCAGCTGAGAACAGCTAAGGTCCAGTGTGTTGGAAATGCAGCATGGATGATAGGACTTTTCCATTTGAAATGGAGCTATGGGTCCTCCCGCATTCATTGGCTACCGGTGCCATGCTCAAAACGCATAGAATACTTATCAAGGATGTGTTGGTGGGCTGCACTTCCCGACCTGAGTCCGAGTCAATCCTTCTTTCCGGGCCTATGATATTGAGGAGCTTTAGCTTTCATAGACATAGTCTATTTTGAGTCAGAAAATAGGGGAAAGCACAGGCCTATCCACCGATTTTCTCGAAGGGGCGAAGAAAAGAAAGAAGCGCTCTAGCTCTCACTTGAAGTACAGGAATGAGAATTGCTCGGCCAACGGGATCAAAGATGCTCTTCTTTCGCCAAGTCCATAAGTACCATCTTGCATATACAAATAGGATTTCACACACCAGATTTCACAAGATGTTAGAAGGTGCAGCTCTTGGGATTGAGGCCTTGTTATCAAAGCATATTGCCGAGCTAAGGGAACTGAGTTCCTTTATATCTCTATCTGTTAAATTCTATCTCTTTCTTACTTGGAAAGCGATTGTGCCGAACAAGGACCAATTAACTCGCGGATGGCGTGACCACGAACGTCCTTTCGGTTGAATCGGGGGAACAGCTCGAGGTTTTTTTTTCCTTTCTCCCCTCTTCCGCTGCGCACCTTCCTTGTTGCTTTCTTACGAGCAATATCTTCGGAAATGGTAAGATCTTTGGCGCAAGAAGATTCAATTTGGTAGGGTGTGGAAACTCCGAAGTTGGCTACTAAAATGACAGTGAAGCTGACAATTCCTTATTTTATTTCATTTCATAAACCTAAATTCAAACTGAGCGCCATGATAAATGAAGCGAAATTCACTGAAGTATTGGACTACAAAGAATAATGAGATGATTTGTATCAATAGCCAGACCCTTTTTTGTATTGTATATACATATAGAAATAGAAATAAAAAAAAGGAACCTTTTGAAGATTGATTCTGTCGAGATCCAATTTGGATTCCTAATTGGAAGCTCCTACAGCATACTAGATCGCTGACCTTTGCTTTGGAAAAAGGGGAAGAAAAGAAGCAAGTTAATTTATCAACGTAATGTGCCGCAGGAAACAAGTCAATTTGGAAGCCTAAAAGATCCAATTCGAGTCCTAAGGCTATCTAATTGTCTTCCTTCTAGTTACATTCATTCGCCCTACCCTTGGTTTCTTGTATATGAAGGACTCCTCGCGCCTATGTACAATTACTTGTATCAATCCACTCCAGCAGTCGTAGGGTAAGCCAAGCCCCTCCTGTGATCAAGTGAGTTCCTTTTTTAGACCGTTCCCTTGAGTTGAGATTGTCGCATTCTCCCTTGTACCAGCATTCTCACCAGCCTTTGTGGCAGTCTCCTTAAGGGTATTTCCAGCAATAAGTAAGGCTAAACAGATTCTTTATTCTCGATCAGATGAGCGGACAGGGCAAGCACGTACTACCAGAAGAATAGACCTCAGAGGATTCCCAGTGCTTGAATAAACTGACTTGCGATCTAAAGAAAGTGAAATTCCGTCCAGTAAAACGGAAGAATTAGAAATCTCCAAAATAATAGATAGGAATATCGCAAATAGAGCCATTGCGACACCCATCAAAGGAGTAGTTCCCCATCCAGGAGCTACTTTACCATATTCCGAATTCAATGGTTTCAATAAACCCCCTACAGAAGTTCGTCTTGGACGAGCTCTAGTGTCTCGCTTAGCTTCGTTCGCTATGCGCTTCGCTTCGTTGGCTGACCCGCTGTCACATCTCGAATCGGTACAGCAATTCTCTTGGCTTGGAAAACCTTCCTCCTTTCCTTTGTCTGCTACCAAGTTCCTTGCTCTCTCAAGCGAACCAAAGTCAGAGCAGCTAATGCTTTGAACTCCTGGGTTCCAAACCTCACTTTCTAAGAAGCTACTTTAGAGTGACTTGAGTTGGGAAGAGGAAGATGACTATTAACAAAGTCCCCTCCATATTCCCCTTTTTGGGATGGCTTCACTCCCTCTCCTTACAGTCGAGCATCTTTTTCCCTCATCGTAGAGTACCCCTGTTGGGTCTTCTTTGAATGGTGGAAGTTCAAACCGGAATAAAGGACTACGAGGATTGCTTTATCATTCTTTCTCGAGGCGCTCACTCTAGCTCTAGCTTCAACTGCTTTGAACTGAGCTTCCTTGGATGCTATCTGACTTCGCTTCTATCTTAGTACCTGGTGACACTTCCTATCCTCTCCTTACAGTCGAGCGTAAACCTTTCCTATTACCTTCCTTTCTTCGCTTCATTCTAAGCAAACTAGGGATTTTGAGCAGGAAAGAGGAGCTGCGGAAGCTGAAAGAGCGGAAGAAGCAAGACTAAGAACTAGCTCGGCTTAAGGATTAGCTAGCTAGGAGTCTTTCTGTATATTCGAGACTTTATCCCTCGGTTCTAAGTGCAAGGCTTTCTTAGCTGCGGGAACCCGGCTATGCAGGAATTCTTACAGTTATCTCAGATCTCAGCTTGGAACGCTTAGACAACTTCGTTCGCTTACCTGCTTAACCGGCCTAAGTTAAGGATTAGCAGCACCGTCTACTAGCTAGAGCTGTGAAACCTGAGAGAGAGGGGTGGAAACGAAGGACTAAGGCAGTTCGAAAGAGCTAGGATTAGGAGTTTTAGTTGCTTAGGCGGGATGGGATCGAAGAGACGTCCTTAGCCTGTACCGAGAACCGGCTAACTGCATTTTGAGCTTCATTATTACAGTTCTAGCAAAGCAACTTCAAAGTCGACGTTTTGAGCTAGAGGATTGACAGTTGTCTAAGAGCTACTTTCTTAGCTGCAATAGATACACCGGCTTAAGAAGCAAGAGCAGCAATACCAGGACTCACTAGTCAAAACCGGACTGTAGAAGCGGAGCGAGGAATTAGTCAGAGTTAAGCGGGATGAGCGGAGTGGACCGAAGCGAGGATTAGTAGTGTCGGGTATGATCGATCCGGGAACAGCATGGCCCTAGGCCGGGAACAAAGAAGCGGGAACAGCTTCGAAACCGGAGTTAGCTTTCAGTCTAAACCGGAGGAAAGGCAGGAAGTCGGAGAAGGAAAGAGAGTTTGGTTGGTATTTACGTACATGAAGGCTTAGTTTGATGCTATCTTCCTTCGCTTCATCTTCTCACTTTAATACTTGGTTTGATGGCATCGTAGTACTTATGGGATGATAGTACAGGCTTCCTTTCCTTCGTAGGATGGCATCTTTCCGGTTAGTACTTTCCTGGCTTGCCTTGCCCGCTCGCTTTACTTTAGCTACACCGCTTCTCCCTCCCTCCCAGGAAGGAATAAGCTGTCCTAATGCGAGGATTCTAAACCAATAGCAAGAACGGATGAAGGATTCACCGGCTAACTGAACTGCTTTCAAACCCTGACTCGCCTATGAAAAAATCCTATTTTCCGGAAAGCGCCTAGGAAGGGGGGGATGCACTTGATTCTGCTCCAGTCGTCTTACGTTCTAATTCCAAGGGGCAGCAGCCATAATAGAGTGGTTTCAGAGTGAAGTACATTAGTCATAATTAGGTAACTAGTAGGCATACCTCTAATGTCAGTAAGAACATTTTCAAAACTGAATTATTGAATTATCTTCTTTTTTCTTGCGTTTTCGTTTCACGCCTCAATCTTTCCTCGTTTCATTCCTTGTTCCATTTTATATCCTGCCAGAACCAAAGAGAAGTTTTTGGTTGTATTTGCTAGCAGCATTTTCTAGTAAGGGGCTCCCAATGTATCCAAGAAGTTGGTAATCATTTCTTTTTCGAGAGGAGGCTGCACTTGCCCCTTTTACTGCTGCTGGATTGATTGACTTTGCCAGCTTCAAACCCTACTGTTCTAAGGATAAGAAAAGGAACTGAAAGGGGATGAAAATATAGCTCATATTCTGAGAGAATATCCTTAGACCCACTATGACGCCCCCTCGGTGAAAGAAAGGGAAAGACTTATGAATATTAGCTCTTCCGGAGCACTCTCTTAGCTATCTACTAGGGAATCTTATCGAAAGCCTACTTTATTTGACTTCTCTCTTTTCCTTGAGATGCTTCCAGTGCGCTTCAAGGGTTCTCGAGTCCGGGAAAGAAAGGGGAAGGACAGAGAGGAGACCATCTAAGAAGGACAGAGAGGAGACCGCCTCTAAGACTACTCTCCTGGATGAGAGAACTACTCGGTAGGAAAAAGTAGGCGATGATTGAATGAAGAATGATTTAGATGTAGGATGAACTTGAAAAGATCACAGCGCATTCTTTCAAAGAGAAGAAGCGATTCTAGCAAAGAGAAGACAGTCTCAAAGAAGCCATTCGTAAACCTACAACTGACTTACTACTATCTTCTTATAAAAGAGACTGGGTGCCACAAACAAAGACAGCTTGTACTGGCTACGCACCTATCTTTCCAGAAGAATGGAAGGAGTCTATCCTCTATCCCACTGCTTAAGTCTGACACTACTATAACGGACGAAAAGTCTTGCCCGGCCTCACTGAGTGGATCTGGTGCCCACACCGTAGCTAGTCCTCTTTTATTGGAGCAAGTGCCCAAGCTTCTTTGGCTAAAGCACATCTCCTGTCTGAACCCTTGACCGATTCGAAAGACAAATGCACAAACCCACATTGAAGAAAGAGATGATCGAGTCTCTTACGCCATCCTAGGCGGTTCTCCCGCAGCGTCTTTGCCGGCTACTTTCTAAGGTTCAGGTTTGTCTGCCTATCCTAGGTGACCATCTTCGTCTACTACAACTTGCATGGAAAACTATAGCTGAATGTTAAACTTTCCCAACCGGTAAGAGAGAGTTCTCCCAGCCAATAGTGTTTGCTCGCAAGCAAATGCCATCATGAGACTGTGAGGTCTCGGTTTGAGCAATGGGGAAGGTAGAGTGTATTAAAGAGTCTTCTCTTAAGAGGTGCTAGGGGTTAGTAGTTTCGCGTTCTCTCGAACAAAGAAATGGTACTGTTATTAGGTACTTGAGTCATTGGATCAGCTTCAGGGAGCCAAGCTCACATCGAACTGAAATGAGATCCCTCTGAGTAGTCGCAGCATCTCAAGTGCGTTTTGCTAGCGGAATTCAGCTAGGTGAAATCCAGAGTGTAGACGCGCTAGTACCACAAAAAAAGCAAAACCATGTTGCCACCAGGAAATATCGTGACCCTTCTCACTAGGGTGGTTAGATCTCTCATGTGGCAGGTCAGTTGAATGCTCCGGTCGTTGCCGTATCCCTTTCATCAAGACTGGGGCACAGAGACCTGATTAGACACTGTGAGATAAAGAAAAGACATAGTTGAGGGTCCTTCCTGTCCGGAATAAGGGGCCGAGCTTCGTCCAGAGCTTGACCAGGAGATGGTTGAGTGCGCGAGCTTTGGACGCGAGCGCACGTATACGTATACTAGAGGAGCGGGGCGAGCTTTGGACGCGAGCCCGCGAAGCGACTCTTCTAGTAGAAAGGCCTTTGCCTTCTTCTTACAACAGACGATCAAAGAGTGCAGCTGGCTAAGCCGCATTTTCTGCTTTAGCTTTAGCGGGAGTGCTTGAAAGTGGCTCACTTAGTCCAAAGAGAGGGAAAAAGAGTCTTCCGTTACTAGCCATTGCTCGTCAGTAGAAGATATCCACAGTAAGGGCTAGCATAATACAAAATAAGAAATGGCATGTCGCACATCATGATTGAATTCATAGCTTCTTTCGTCTTTGTCTACCCCTGGGCTCTCTTAGTGAAAGCGGAGTAGCTAATCAAAAGTGTCTATCTCATTAACTATATGACTAAGAGGATTGGCCTACAGCAGGCGAGGATGCCTAACGAATGTTTGATTGAATCTAAACTCAAGGAATCCATAAGAAAAGGGAAGACTTGAACTCTAACTCATCAGTTATGGCAGGTAATGCATTCTAGGCTTGTTTTCCTCCTATATATACGATGATAAGACGGATAGAAGATAATGATGAATGTGGAATGCGTTAAGAATAGCAGATCCAATACCACAAGACATTGACTTCACGAAAGCTATAAAGGACGCACAAACGGTACGAGAAAACAGTCTATTGACTCCCGAGATGCTTCTGATTCAATAATTCCTGAAAACACTAACAGGGCCGGCGCGCCTAACAGGAGATTCGATAACCCGGCATTCGTAGATCAATCCTCCTTTGCTTTTGCTAAAGATGGCATTCTATTAGAAATGGAATTGTGCAAACCCTATTCGCCTATTCTCTGCTTTGTAGAGTAGGGGGTGTGGCTATCTTCTTCTACTAGTGACCCTCTTGTAAGGGACAAAGTGGCTTAGTTGTGAACATAGTGAGACTAAGGGACACAGGCTTCATTCCTCTAGGAGTGTATAATGGGGAGTGAAGACTGAAATAAGAATGATTTTCCTTTACGAGTTGAGTAAACCTGTCACTCTGTCTCGTCTTTAGGGTTAGGGACTCATATTTAGGTATCGAATACAAACGACTGAACTCGCATTCATGAAGGACAGGACATGAAGAAGGAGTTAATTCTGTATGGAAGGAGGAAGAATAGCGTTCTAGTGCCCTATTTTTGAAGATCATTCAATAATTCATATTCGTAGCGTCCAATTCCATTCCTGACTAGCAGACAGAAAGACAAAAATAAAAAGAATTCCTCAGCACAAGTACTAAGTAAGCAAGACCTCCTGCTCTACGATTAACTGTTCAGTTTAAGGGATTCAGGTTTTTCCTTTCCCTTGTTAGGACTGCCAGAAGGGCAGAGCTCTATGGCTAATTCGTTCGGCTATTCTATTAAGTAAGGATCGACTTAAGCTTAATAAATACCTTAACTCACATCGAATTCTAGTAAAGAGATGGGCCTTATCGTCTGATTTCTGCAAAAACAGGAATGCGGGAAAAGCTTCTTCTCGCCCCAGAGTCCCGAGCTGCCTTAAGCCCAGAAGCGACTTCCACTGGTGGCTATATAGGTAAGTTGAATGAAAGCCAGTTTCTTCTTTGTTCGAAAAGAGCTAGTCCGACTCGACTGCTAATCCTAATTCGCACTCAAGGAAAAAGAAAGGGTCTTATTGGCTACCGAAATGGGGGACTTGTTAAGCTGCACAGTTGGCTTTTTGGGTGGGAACATCGGTTGGGAGCTTTTTGTGGGCTTGGTAGTAGCATAGGTGGGCCCTCAGGCAGTTAGTTCAGGGCGTAGAGATCACTGTCTCACTTTGGTACCCGAAACCTTTCTATGCCCAAAGTGAATAGTTTCAAAGCGCTGTTTAGTGACTTTCATGTCTTCTGCTAGTTTAGAAAGATTCAGACATTTTATGCCTTCTTTTATCCTTCCCCCAATTATAGAATGCGTAGTAGCTCTAGTAAGTCCGTAGCTGCATCGGGAAACCTACCCAGAAACTTCCCCTTTTTATACACCGGCCGGTCCGGTAACAAAGCCTGTAAACCAAAAGCGGTGAGCCGACCTACCAACGTGTGAATGTTTTATCCATGAATTCTTTACTTTAGTAAAATCCTCATAAATAGTTCTATTAGGCTAATGAATTGCAGTCTCTTAGGTGAGGAACACGAAGGCTTTAAGAAGCAGCCCCGCTATTCAAGTAATAGGGTAAGAGGCGCCCATTCCCGGGCATTGTCCTTTTGTTGCTTAGTCACACGCCCACTCAGAATACCCAGGGCTCCGAAGAGACCATACTAGTTTTGCCTCACAGCCTTTCAGCATTCAAAGTCGAATGCTAGCTCCGGGCTGCGCCACTTAGACGGGGAACATTCATGCATCCGCCCGTGCCACCAAGCTTCGGGTCAACTGGGGCGTCGTTCACACGATGCGCCCACAGCGATTAGCGACGGTAGGTTCCCTGAGGTAACAGATCGCAACTGGTTTTTCCACCACAAGTCAATCCGGCACGTTGTATTGCTGTGATGGTCCATTGGATGAATCTGCCTAGTGTCTTACTGGACAAGGCTAGGTTAGCGACTCCTTGTAACATGTCGTCCCGCGTGAGTCTTCCAATAAAGGATCCTTTCCATGTAAGACCTATTGCTCATGCCATTTTTGATCCTAATTTTGGTAAACCGGCTGTGGATGCTTAAGAGCAAAGAGAGCGATTGAGCGAGCTAGATAGCTTATAGCGTAGCGAGTATATAAGCGAGCGGGAGATTGATGAGCTGCCTATACTATACGGGCATACGGAAAAGAAAACCTAAGTTAGGAATCTTTGATTCCCTTTCCACCAGACCTTGGAAAAGAACTTTAGGCGATAGCATAAAAAGCTGGCACAATAATTTGTATGTGTGAAATATGCCTTTCTCTATTGATCAGTAAGAACTGGATCAATCGCTTTGTAGGCCTTGCTTCTTTCTTTATCAACTTAATCTTACGCTGCTTAAGCACCTTAGGCACACTCAGCCCCTATTACATGGCCTTTCTCTCACCTGAGACGCATTCTTTTATTCTACTTCCCTCCCGCTGCTTTATCTATAAAAATACCAGGCTCAAGCCCAAGATTTCCACTCTATAAGATAGCTTGAAGCGCGAATAGCATACTATTATGGGCGGTGGATGGGACATTGGTCCAAACCAAAAAAAAGATACGACATAAAGAAAACAATAAAATCACTTTCGTTTGGCTTAGGCTATGTTGTAAAGAAGGTGTGTTGCTGCGATCAAGAACCCGGAAAGTTTCGCATGGGGGCCTATAGTAGGGGTCCGAACTAAGGGTTCCTAACGAAACAAGTTGAAGTGACTTACCGACCCACTAATAGCTCCTTTATTCCTCGGTAAGAATAGTCTGCGATTCGCCTCTTAACTATATATACTAGATATACATCATTTTCTTGCTACGTACTGAAAGAGAGACTTTCTACTTGACTAGTTACTTCAAATAGGAAAATAGGAACAGGAATCCCTGGTCGAAGAAGAATCACTCACAATGAGCCTTCCTCAAGGCAAAGGAAATCGAACCTGCTAGCTAAGGGAATGCCCCCTTAACGGACTGGACCAACGAATGACAAGGACAAAAAAGGCAAGAATACGGGCACGCTAGGGTGAACTTACATCAGATTCAACCGCAGAAATTTGAATTGTACCAAATCGATCTAGCATAAGCTGATACTCCTTTTTTTGATCAGGGTGTCTCATCCATCACTGGATGACAGGCTTGTTCCTTTGGGACAGGGATTTGCCTGGTTTTTCACTCCTGTCTTCTCATCCATCTGTGATCGCTGTGACGAAAAAGAAAGAATGGATCCAGGGTACACATTTTCTACCAGAACATCCCCCTCGCAAAGCAGAGCGATGTAGGGAAAATCCCAGGTGTCCCGGGGGGGAAAGTGTTTTTTTTAGTGAGATCTGTTTATTGCGAAGCCTTTGTTCCCCTCATTATTTTCACTTTAACATAACACTCCAGTCTTCTCTCTAGCTCCTTGACTCTAGTACTTTTAGGTTCTGCGTATTTATCTCGTTGGAAGACAATCTATTTCTTAAAGATGAAAAAAAATTCATTTATTCATACCCGGTCAGGTCTATTGTCCCGCTTTCCTTGGACAAAAGGAAAATAGATAGATAGTTAGTGAGTGTCAGTGCATGTCCCCAGTCCTCCCCCGGGGAGTCTGCATTTCAATTTCCTTTGTAAAGCCATCACTGAGGCACATCAGCCTTTAATCCTACTACTAACTTAGTCAAGCACTCAATCGCTTTGAGCCTTGGGCAAAATCATTTCCCTTGCTCGTGGGGGTATTCTATATAGACTACCACCTTCCCAGATGAAACAAATTCAACTCAGAATATCCTCATCAACCTTATTTTTGAGCAGCAAGAACTACGAAAAGGTTGTTTTCAGGGCTAAGGGCTAAAGCCCCTCCTTCCGCTCTTTCCTTTTTTTTTGGTTTGGAATTAAAAAATAGGTTGCGTGTCGGCGGGCGCAATATTCGATTTGCAAGTCAGTTTTGTCCGCTTCTTAGAGGCCTATCCTATCTATCAACAACAAAAGTCTGGGGATTCTTTGTTTCAATAATTCCTATCGTAAAGTAAGTGCTACATCTTATTCAAGGTCAGAGCAAAACCCATCAACCCCCGCCCTTGGCCTTTATTTATCCCAATACTCCCCCTAAAATGGAACTTGCCCTTGTGGATTTTTCCTCATTTTATTCGTCAGAAAAAGAAAAGAAGAAGATACAAAAACAAGGCTTAATCAAATAGAAAAGGCAGTCTTTAAGTGAATGCACCCGGTACTGCCTTAAATTGCTCAAAGAAAAGCGAACCGGCTAGCGCCCAGAAGAGATGTGTACTGGCCTGGGCCAAGTGAAAGGCCAGCCGAACCTAAGTATCAAAAGGGAGGGCGATTGCTTTAAGAATGCGTTCGTGTCCCTCACGTGATCATCTCCTACCCTCTGCTCCCTTTCCCTTTCGGGATGAGGAGGCCTTTGAGCCGTTAGTGGCTAGAAGAGCTCCGGTTCCTTTCGCAAGCCAGCCAGTCAATTAACAAGGTCCGGGACTGTCACTGCTCATTGGTGAGCGCAAAGGAAGCAAGGCCATGAGCACTAACGCTCAGAAAGTTACCAACTGACTAAAGACCGAATCCTGAGCGAGCCGAGTCGGTGATGGCCAGATTCACCCCGAGCGGATTGGAATGCACCGGGGTTCGGGTGCGCTTCTTCTTCCTGCTGGTTCAGGAGCTTAGGCCCTAATCTTCTATGATTATTCAGACAGCAATCGAATTGAATGTGTGGGGCATTTCTCTCTGGTTCAAATGGCATATATAACAGACTTGGCTGAAGACGGACTTTAAGGTTTGTTTGTTGAAGTAAGGACAAACGGACCCTTAGTGTGCCCTTGCGCTGTGCTTCTATCTTGAAACCGTCCTTAAACGGAGAGTCACTTCGCTCATGAAGATGGGGAACCCCCCTTAGCCATACATAGGGTTCGCTCTTCCCATGTTGTCAGAGTGGGGGCTTCTTTCTTTGACTTCAAGCCCACCTTCCTTCAAATCCAGATCGGAAAATTGCGTAGATTGAGATGCAGCTCTTTGACCTCCACTTGGGTCAGCAGTTGAACTCGTTGCCGAAGACCTTGAAGCAGCTCTTGCGGACTTCCTTACCGTGGCCCTCGTCAACTGGGGAAATGGGCTCCGATCCTCTTGAGTTGACTTGCCTTATACAAGTGATTGATATAGGAAATCCTTCCCCGTCAACCGGACGTTCATCCAATGCTGACTTTGATGAGTTCAGGTCAATGAAAGTCGATTGAACCTCGCCGGTAAAGTGTCTGTTGCTTCAGCTTGATTCAGTTCAAGACGATGCGCGATCGGGGGACAACTCTTTCTCCTATTCTGACTGGACTTACTCTTCCCTACCAGGATTTTACCTTCTGTTCCATTGGGGTTGGTTACTGCCCCAATCCCTATCAATCTAGTACCGGGGCGAAAGAATCAATGTTAGAAACATGACTGCCCCTTTTCAAAATAGTGCAGGTAACAACCCCTAAATTCAAATATAAGATAGTATAGTAGAAAGGCTGTTGGAACGAGTACTGTCAGATTACTTTCCCGATTCGCTGGTGAAGCTCCGTCACCTCTCGTGAAAGCCTTAGCGCTCCCGGCCGATTAGGAATGATTCCGGCTACTAAATCCATTTCGTATAGAGGAGCTCGTGTCTCTTTGATTCGATAGTGGGGCCTCGGATCCCTCTGCTTCTCTCGTGATGGCTACTTGATCTATCAGAGAGAGACGTTCCTAGTCACTCTGGCCGCTCTTTAACCTATATTCCCTTGGCTTGGGACTTTGATCCCTCCCTCAGAGAAGAATACAGAAGCTCGGGTGAGAACTACAGACTGGGAGAAAGAATACCCGCTTTGAGTGCGATTGCTTGATGGCTTCTAGCTCTTCTCTTCTTGCAACTAAATCAATAGCGTATATAAGATAAGGGAGGCAGTGGCTTTTAGCTGGAAATCGAGTGCTGGCAGAAAGAAAGAGGACTTGGAGAGTCCAGACTTTAGCTCATCTTCTCCCTCATCCATGATAGATATCAGATCAGGGGATAACTACTAGAAGAGGGCTTCGTTCCTCTCCTGTAAGTCGAGCGTCTTCAAACCAGCAAGAAAACGGATTTAGAACCGTTAGCGCAACGGCTTTCGCGCTAGTGCGCTCAGTCCGTTGCTTCTTCCCTCCTCTTCTCCCTTTCCGGCTCTTTATACCAATGTGATTTCATTTCAGGTGCATATTGGAATTACGTCTTCCCATAAGTTTCGCTTAAGCTACTTCGTACCTGATTCTGGTTTAGATCCAGAGAGATACCAGTTCCGGTATCAGTAGCTCAAACTAGCTGCTGAGATTCTTTATTTGGTTGGAGAGTAGGAGCTGGTGCATCAGTTCACTTTTGGCTTGAGAGTTGGCTCCGCTGAAAAATTCAGTCAGTCAACTAGAGGTTGACCAAAGCTTGAAAGTTTCTAACTCTATAAAAAAACATAGAGGGCATCAGTCTGTAGAATATAGAAAAGTGGCATTAGAGAGTAACCGCCTGTCTACGGGACATGGGCTAGGCCGCTGGTTACGCCTGAAGGCAAGAAGCAACTGCAAGTGATAAGGATAGTGTATTAGACTTGATTGGTATAGTGATACTATACTTAGCAGAATGAAATGCTTTAGCTCTGAGTTCTGTTATATAGAGATCCCCGACATAACATATTTGGTATTTTAGAGTGCTCGACTGATAAGGGCACGTTAGTTAGTTCTTTGGCTAATGGCATGAGGCTAAGATGGGGCGTGGCCAAGTGGTAAGGCAGCGGGTTTTGGTCTCGCTATTCGGAGGTTCGAGTCCTTCCGTCCCAGATCCATTCCTCTCGCTTCAACCTATTCGGGTAAGTCTTCGTACCAAAGCACATGGAGCCAGATGCTTAACACAGTCGAACGAAGAACCTTTTTTTTTATTGATTCGCACCAGTCTTGTTCTTTCTTCATCGAGTAGCCCTTCTCAGTTCGAACATGGAAATCTTTAAAGCTTTCTTACTACTTAGCTTAGGCCATAAAGCTTCCACTCCCTTACAGTCGTGTAAAGTCCTTTGCTCAAGTGCTCAAGGAAAAAGGGATCTTTTACCCCGAAGGAGATGGGAGCTTTCCTTCCTTCTTTGATTGTAGTGAACGGCTTATACAGATAGATGGATGTGGTGGGACTTGCTTCGTTCGTTCTTCGCTTTCTATCTCATAGAAGTTCCATTCCGAATATGGGTGATAGCGGATAAAGCAATCCAATTCAATAGAATATTTCTAATTGCCTGGTTCCTTTTGCTTCGCAACGTGTTGGCAAGCCTCGGTTTGTTTGCATGTATGACTCTGCTGAGATCAATAGAAATACCTAAGATTCTGTAGTGTCCTTTCTGAAAGGCTAATGGGAGGTTGCTTTGATATATTGGAGGTAGGCTAATCCCCTTCTTTAGAAACCAGAATAAATATTTGACTCGATTCAAAGACACACATTTAGCCGGGCTCTCCCCTTGCTTTCTTTGCTTTCGGGCGTATCGAGAGGCAAAGGCAGAGACGCCCGCACTACTCCTAGTAAGTAGGCCACTCAGTCCCTTATCTTAAGGGTTCATTTTACTGTGCATGAATAGTGTCAGATCCACTCTGCTGATGAGTCTGACTCCGGGACATAAGGAGCTGCTATGGAATCGAGCCATTTATTGTTCAAGCTGCTTGAGTTGAATTAGCCGAGAGTTCATCAAGAAGAAGATAAAGGCTCTATGCAATTGAGTTTTCTAAATAATTTATTTATTTATTAGGTCTAACTACTGGGGCCGGAGGAGAGGAAGAAAAAAAAAGCAACGAGCGGCAAGAAAAGTAAAAAAGTAAAATGGAACTCAGAATGGACTAATAATCAAAGGTGGATTGACCGAGAGAGTCCAATAGATAGGTGGGAAAAAACTCCTGATGGCAATCAAGCAAAGGGTCGTAGGTGGTGGGTGTATAGAAGACCTCAAACGGGGAAAGATATTGACAAGAATTCACTATTAAATGGAATATCTTTGTATAGACTGGACTCTTCTGTAGGTTAGGAGGTTCTTTTTCTTTCGTTTAGCCGGCGAGAGTGGGAAATCGATGAAATTAGCAAGTTGCTCCATCGAGAACGCGTTTTCGACTTATTTAACCGGAAGACCAGGAATGACCCATAGGAGAAGGCGGAGGGGGAAGCGCTATGAATCAGTACGTGAACGATGCCTCCGCTGGAGTGGTTTTACCCTACTCCAATAATAACTTAGTCCGATAGCGGATTTAGAGATTGATGATTGTGGTTAGCTTTTCTTTTTATCAGAGAGACTGGCTGCTCTTATTGCGGATAGGTGGCTTTCAGGTCTTTACTCTGAGAGAACTCTACACTCACACCAAGATCACATCGGCTTGCAACAAGGCCAATCATTGAAAGTAAATCGGGATTTATACTGCTATGAGGGGATCATAGATCCCTTATCCCTGTTAATGATCTCCCCCTATATGCGGGAACTGCTTGAACTGCTACTCTAACCTAACAGCGTAACAAAGCAAAATATGTAGTAATATCCACAAGAAAAATTGTGATTACATGTGCAAATCAATAGAAGAAACTGTATCGAAGGGAGGACATCCGGAAAATGCCCCAAAACGCGGTGTTTTCATACAGTTGACAGTGGTAGTAACCAGTCAGTCTAAGCTATTGATGGGTCTTTCATATCAATGACTTTGAATAAGAAGACCAAGGCCAATATCGTTCAACTACATATTATACAAGGGGTGGGGGAATGAAAAGAATGGGAGAAGCGGGAAGTCCAGCACAATCAATCCCACCTCGTCTAGCCCTATCAGAGAGAAAGCCATAAGGAAACCCAGGAATTGACTTCTTTTGGGCTTAGGGGTCAAAGGAGATGGATAGGCATAACATTCTCTACTCGGGCAATGAGCTACCCTTCTGGCTGGGAGTGGAGTTCCGACTAGCTTGAGCTTTGGCGAAGAGAAGCGATATCGAAAAGAAAGGAACGGACCTTAGATCATTCAGTCCTTTTCCCCTTATTCCCCCGAAACCGAGATCCACAATACAATACAGCAGAAGCCCCTGAACTGTCTCGGCGAAGGAAAGTAAAAGACAGAGGTTCCTCAGTAGCTAAAGTTTCATTTCCGAATCGGAACAGAGAAATAGAACGTCCCTCGGAACAAGGTGAAATACCTGGCTTATATTAGTCGTCTCTGGGTCTCGTCTCGGCGAGTAGGCAAGACAGTTAAGGTAGGAAATATATATCTCCGATCTCCGAGAAATGGAAGATGTTATTAGGTAATATACAAGTCGGGATTACTTGCTCATGCTTACCTCAAGCTCAAGGCATATCAAAAAAAGGTATGAGTCTTCTTCTCAAAGCTTTCATCTTTCCGGGTGGGTCTCTTTTCAAGCAGTTGCTTCCCAATAGCAAAGCGACTTCATACGTTGAAGTTATTAGTGCGCTTTGTCTTTTAGCTTTCTGTCAGAGCTGTCAAGCTTAAGGGAGCTAGTACACACGACCATATAAATTCAATGAAATGTAGGTGCCATTCAACTAGAATCCTATTTAGAAAGGAATTCAATCGAATGCGGAAAGCTCATCATAAAGGTGGTGATCACTAATGCTTTTCATTTTAGTTGGCTGGAGAGGTGTCCGGTGGACGTTCCCTTAGTTCCGCTAGCCATCAGGCTACTTTAGTAAGCTGTTCAACTCGTGCTTCTGATAGGAAGTTTTTCTTCTACTGGTCTTCCTCACTCTAACAAGTAAGGACTGAGCACTGACTGAGTCCGGAGCAGCACTGTTGGCTTTATTCTCTATGTTCTAGGGGCAAGGAAAACCCCCCGCTTGGGCGCCTTAAGAGGGTGCACTCTACGACCACTTTGACTCTCCTTGATGAAGAAAAAAGCCTGTTGTATAGTGAGACCGCCCTCCTCGGGGGATGCCTCAGAACCAGAGATTCCATTCATAGCGACGTACCATTCGAGGGACCTTTTCCTACTCCTAATAAGGTAATACGCTATCAGATAATAACCTTCCTCAAAGGACAGATATGGGGCACTCTCAAATACCCTATCATGTCCCGAACTAGCCTTTCTTGACGGAGACAAAGATAGAGATAGCTTTCTTGCCCTATCCCGAGCTAGCCTAGAACCCTAAACCCCACTTTCCCATTTGGCTCGTGGAGAAAGCCTATTCAACGGATGCTGCCATATACGATATTACCAGCCATTCATTTAGGACATACACATATGGCGAAGGAATCCAACCCTTCCTGTTACACAGGCTAGAAGGGAACTCTCAACAGATGAAAGGAAAGAGGAAAAAACTTCAAGTAGATCGATCCAAACTCACAATGGAACTAGCTCGCAAAGAAGGAGCAGGAATGAATGTCACTGGCTAACAAAAGGGGAAGCCTAATCAAAAGAAATCCTGGAAAGGCTAGGGAAACCCATAGAATTCCCTATTACCTAGTGTAAGAATCCCTTATTGTATATGTATATAAGAGCTCCACTTTCTTTTAATTGTATATTTGATGAACTATGAGCTGGGACAATGGCAATAGCAAAAAATGCCCTAGAAACCACTCCTACACCTCGAACTCCCAAGAGAACTCACACTCACAGGAAAAAGAGAAAGAGAAAGGGCCCTCCTACCTTAAGAGAGGGTAAGAGAAGGCGTCAGCCCACATATATAGAGTCAAAAGAGATATAGAGCACTAAAGGTATGCAGCTTTTAAACCGAAACAAACTCACTCCCGTGGGCTTAATTCCTCACATACTGAAACGGGAAAGCCCGGGGGTATACCCCCACACATACACACTTATAGGAAAAGAAGATGGATAATCTCAATAGTCAAGGCTGGCTTACAGCGAAGATGATGCACCCTCTTAGTCGACTGAAACAGATGAGTAGTCATATATTAATAATTACCTATAGAAAAGATAACGACTCATATTCACTACCGACGTTCCGGAGTCCGTTTTTTTAGAAGGCAACAAGGGAAGCGTAAAGCTGAATTAATTCGGTACTCCCTTTTCGCCAATGAAGGGGGTAGTATTCTATCATATACAATTTACAATCAGTCAATTTCCAATAAGGCCATAAACAATGCGTCTATTGCATCTTTGATACCCTGGGCAAAGGAGGTTGACCCTTGCCTTAAAAAGCATGATAGAGCTCATACAATCAGTTTACCTCGTGAAAGTGCCTTCGCTTAGCGCACCTACTTTCCTGTGTAAGAATAAGCATCTATCTGGTTTAGTAGTCTGAATATGGCATATGGCTAAAGTCCACTTCACACTCTATATACGCCGATAAGATAAGCTGGCTGACTTCATTGCTTAATTCATGCTTTGTTCGTACTTCCTTTCTTGCTTTCAAGCCCAGTTTCATCCTTCCCCCAGCAAAGTAACCTCCTTTGAGGGCACATCTTCAACTAGAACTCTCATCTTCCGAACATTTTACGAATCCACTGCCGTTACCCGTTAGATCAACAATCTCTGACTTAGGTCTCGTAATAGCACTCTAAGGCCCTCTAAGACGAATCAAGGAAAGAATTAGACAAGCGAGATGAAAGTACAAACATAAGTAAGAAATGAAATTGATGACTATTCGAATAAAGAGGTGGGACGAAGAGGGGATAAGCCGCATTCAAGCTCAAGGAAAACAGCGGATGGTACTGACTTTCAATCCCCTCGGTTCTGCTCTATTATTCTATCGGTTCAACTCCGACATTAGTAGACGCTTTCACCGGATCAAAAACTGCTAATGAATAGAAAGCCATCGAACCGGCCCAACCAGCAACCAGAGCTGTATGCATTATATGTACAGAAAGCAAGCGACCGGGATCATTCAAGACGACGGTATGAACACGATACCAAGGCAAACCCATTCCAATACCCCTTAGAGAGACCTATCCTAACTACACTATTTTAATAATAGACTGAAAATGATAATAATAGAATCTCATAAGGTATGAAAGCATATCTATGAATGACATACTATGCATGAGCCGGTACGTTTTCCGTAGGTCAACTATTTCTATATATTTATAGGGTCACTTTAGCATCAAGCATTCCAACCCGAGGCTGGTCGTAGATCAGTCGATCATGCAATTCTCTTAATAGAGTCTATGCCCTTACTAAGGGTCTTATAACATTTGAATTTCGTAGATCAGCTCTCACAGGCTCCGCCGTTGGATCATTAATTGGTTCAAGGGGCGTAGCGCTGGAACTAGACCTTGGTCCCGCCTTTCGAACTTCCTCTGTTACGGCCCCTTATGGGTCTTGATCTCGAGATATTCCGGGAGCAAATGTAGAAGATAAAAGACTGTTCCAAGCACAAATCCAGATGCAGAGGCGAGAGCCGCGGATAAAGCAGCGGATCCCATTGGTGTTGACCCAGCAACGAAGCCAGAAGCGAAGCCAGGAGCACAGCCCATTGATTCAGTGGTTTACCTTGACTCAGTTGATGCAGTGAAAGCACCTGTTGATCCAGTTGCCCGAGCTAATGAACTTGACCCAATAGATCTGATTCTTTACGAGATCTAATATTGAACCTCTACAGGAAGGGCCAATGCTTTAAGCTCACTCACTCACGGTACACGATCCAATTAGCACGCTCATAAGGGCCAGGATTTTGCTCCCAACGGGTTCGGAGGCACGGCTAGCTCAATTCCCCGTCCCTTGGAGCAAGAATGACTTTCTTTCGGCTTACCTTCCGCATGTCGCAGCAGGCAGCATTTGAATTCGCTTCTACACCGGCAGGCGTCTTATTTACGTCCAGTAGTCTCCAGTTCTACCTCAAGTCGAACCACGGTCGTAATGGGACGGCCTCCGACCACCCAACTTCTTCGTTGGTATCTTCTGTTCCAGCACCTTCTATTCTATTAGTAAAGGGGATACACATGTATCCATCCACTTTTTTGTAAAGAAAGAGGCAAGCGTCAGCTTGTTTTAGGTCAAGGAAGATTTTTGTCATAGCTGTACTTAGGAGGTGTTGGCATTGGCGAGCTGCCGTTCCTTCTTGCGGTAAGTAAAGAATTCATGTCGTCCCTCCCTCTGCTTGGTTAGTCTATCTGTCTACCTGTGCAAGCCCGTTGGCCTATTTTCAAGCAACTAAAAGGAAGCCTATGCTAAATGAGTTAGAATATAAATGAACTAAATACGTACTTTAAGGTACTACCGCTACCCACCATACCATACGTCCATACGGTACCTCCATACGGTACGTCCATACGAGAGATGCAGGGTAGGTACGGCCGATACCTAAATACGGGTGTCTTGTCCAGTCCTGGATAAGAAAGAAATACGAAATAGGGTCTCGTCCTACATCTATCTATTTGACCCACAACGGTCGTGACAGGTTGACCATTGCTGTCAGCCAGGGAGACCTCAGTCAAGCTCCCCGCCAATGAAAGCTGGTGACTTCTGCTCAAACTGAACTGGGAACAGTCAGGTGAACACATTGGAGACAATGTTCTACACACAGAAGGACTGCACCCCCAAACTAAGAGAAAATTTTCCATGAAACACATATTCGTTATGAGGTTAGGCGTAACCATGCCAATTTTGACTATCACTCCCCTATTTATGAATAAACATAACTTGAGAAGAGGTTTGAAACAATTAGGAACAGATAGATTAAAACAATTAGTAAATGTAAGATATTATTGTACAAGTAGTAGCGAGGTGAGTAAGAATAATGTTATTGAGCAGTTAACTCAAAATGAACGGAAAAGGTGGCGAATGTCTAATTTATTGGTCAGAATCTCTATTGTTTTGTTCTTGCTTGCAGTGGTGATGTTGTGTTATTGTCTGTGTCTGAAACTAGGGTCTATTGAGGTTTTTTGGGGCTTTCTCGAAAGGCTGGCTTTCTCTCTCGGTGGGAAGGCTCTTTCTTTTTTTCTAAGAGGGTTGGGCTGCTCCGGGTGTCTGGCCTTCGCCATTGGTTTTGCTGTGAGGGCCTTTTTCGGTGCGGAAACCCCGACTCCCGCTCTCGGGGTCTTGCCTGCTGGGGCGGATTCGGGATCGGACTCGGGTAATTGGCGACAGTACCTCAATCTACCCTCAGATAGTGAGGGAAGTGCCACCCCCGAACCAAAGGCGGTTCAACAACCTCAGGGGGCGACCAATTCCCTACCGGGACCCTCTCAAGGAGCGTTATCGCAGCACTCCACGCCGCTGGTTCCCGACCAAAACCCCTTTCCGGAGTCGCCGCGTTCCTTAACCCTTTCTGAAAAAGATCTTCTAAGCAAGATCATGACGGAGGAGGCTAACCGAGTTGACTAAGAATCAGTCATTTACCTCGACTTTGAACCCCAAAATATGCCTGTCTACCTCTATGAGGTAAAGCCGGGAGCAGTAAGTTCACCCCCAACAAAGCTATACCGCCAGTTCGAGTTACCATTGTTGATCCATCAGCTTCTGAGCTAGCAGAGTCCAACTAAAAAGGTGTACAAGTCACCTCTTGGATATTCGATCGAGACATAATTGCAGTGGTCCGAACAGCTACTCCTGTGCCATATTCGAACCCACCAATAGCAGTGGGAGAGGCACCACCACCGCTTAGCATATCCACTTCCAGAAGCAGATGGAAATAGAATAGAAGATCAAAATCCAGTCGTTTATCCGAATGAGGGCTTATTCTATTCACCGAGCGGAAGCTGCAGTTCCACCAGCAGCTCCAGTCGCGGTTGACCCATCATCATCTCGCGTCGCGTCCCTTTCGGATCGGGAGCCCGAAGCATACCTATAGTTAGTTACTGAGACCCCTGTTGCCAAAGCGAGCAGGCCCCCCAAAACGCATCTATTAGTTAAGGGGGTTGGGGTATGGGACGCAGAAGCATAGGGAGTGATAGCAGCAATTGATCCTGATCTGGTTTTATCAAGACCAAGAGCATTCCTACGGGATTGAGATTAAGAACAACCAATGGTGGAGGCAGTTGATCTTAATCAGCCAATTACTAATTAATAATTACAAGACAGGCGGCCAGAGTTGGGAAGGATTGGGCGGCAAGCACACAGTCGATGAAGTAGATCCCTTGCAAGACGGATCGAAGGAGGAAGCCGAGACGTCAAGTTAAGATTCCAGCGGAGATGAAGACCATCAGACACCGAAAATGAGGATTCAGAACCTTAGTAAATGAAATAAATGCCAAGAGAGAGATGGAGTCATCTGGTTGGAACACGACTTGGGAGACGTTTCTTGCTGAGCAGCTCTACAGGTGTACGAGAAAAACTATGTAAAAACTATGAAGCGCTGGAAGAACACTTCAGGCAGGTCATCGATAGTTGACGACGATGGACCTGGAGAGGGGCACTTGACTTTAAGGCGTGCCCCAGCATTACCAGCATCTAGTCTTTAGACAAGCAATTATTGGAGCCGGCGTATAAAGCGTAAAAGGGCAGATGGCATTACCAAAAACCGGAGATGGTGCGACTGAACCTCGGCACGGAGAAGGCTGAACCTAATAAAAGAATCAAGCCTTTGTCTTGTGCCCTGTCTTGAGATAAGTAGTAAGAAGATAGGAAAGCTTCAGAGAATACGGCTTTGAGGTGGGATAGAAACTTGGGTACGAGACCGACTACCGGGAGAGGAAAGATTCTTCAACCAGAGATTCCGATAAACAAAACCTAAGCTCAGGAGATTCGATTCCTAAAGTATGGAACTATCCTAACTTCGAGGAATGGGAAAGTCTTTAACTTCGAGTTGCAGCTTCGGTCTTCGGCAGGAGGAGAAGAATCTTTTAAACGAGCTTTGATGCAGACGAAAAGCGGAGCAAAGCTCTCCACATCAACGTCTTCCTCAAAGATCACTCGATCCCGAAGACGCCCTCCGATCCGGTAGAGCGTGAAGCTTTGCTTTGGCTTTGGAATCGAACGAGAAGCTCGAAGGAAGTAGCCAATTCAAAGGTGGTTTCAGTCATCCTCTGCTTACAGCCTAATTCCAATCGAGGTTCCATCTTAGTACGCAAAGTCTTCAGCAAGAACAGGGAAATCAAGAGTTCTAAATAAATCTGTCCGAATCTAAGACATCCAACTCAAAGCAAAGGATGGACTAAATAAGCGCTCTCCTTGCATTTGCAAAGTAATAAAGATTACAGTCCTGAATTACGGATTAAGAAGGGAAAGAAAAGAGGACCCTCAAAACGATCCAACCAAAAGCATCAGACAGGTACGGCCAGGTAAGGAATGAGTGAATCGAGTTGGGCAGACAAGAAAGAGTAGAAAGCGTCCTAGAATAAATCAATCAGCATGGGGAGGGCGGAATCAGTCGTAAATAATAGAGGATGATAGAAATATCGTGTTTCATAAGGAATGAAGGAATGTAAGTTGGATTGGGAACCTATTCAGAGAAGAGCTTGCTACCATCTTTGGATAAGATAGGGCATCCTTCTCACCCCTTACTCAAAATAGGGCCCACTGTTCATCTTGGTCTGATTCGATCAGATTCTATGCTTGCTCATTCCCTTTTTGCTTTGTCTCCAGATTCAAATGTTGCCCAGCCAATATGATCATTCAGATAGGGCTGTCCTTACTTAAAAGGGCTTCAGCCCCATGAGGCAGGAATGTAGTATCTAGAAAGCGAGGAAGCTAGGAAGGAGATCAAGATCGCTACTTCACTCTCTGCGGCTGAACGGCAGAAATTGATCGACTTACTTCGAGAATTGCGAGATGTCTTCACATGGTCTTCTCGAGATATGCCAGGCCTGGACACAGCACAGACGTGGTGGTCCACAGCTTGCCTCTTAAAGCAGAACTCGATGGTTGACCCGTGATTCCCTTTTTTTTGTTTTGATAAACTGGCGCAAGTAACCGTTGGTTTACATAGTTCCCTATTGCAAAAAGTCTCCTCTTGCCTTCCCCCTATAAACTCTGACCCAGTCGTCCTGTATAAGGCGGAATACCCATTTGGTCAACAGTGGGTAGCACCGGACCGATATACTTATCAAAGTAATCAAGGCATAAGCCACTAATCGTCTTATTTAGCTTACCCCGCCCTTGTGTAAACCGGCCACAAAATGCCGGGAGACCACTCCCATGTCAAGTAAGCTTTCCTTACTAGGAAGGTCCATGACGCTAACTCATAAGGAAAGGCTAGAAAAGATGATTTTATGGCCTTAACCTTTTCATAAGTCATTTTATTACGGTTAACAAGGACTTTAGTTACAATCTTCTCAGTTGGTAACGCCTTCCAAGTCGGAGCCCACACAGACCCTTCTTCTGCGGGGTATGGTGGACAGCCAGGGTAGATAACGGTCCATGATCTTAACTAAGTCACATTTCACTTGACTTACACGACCACGGACCCTATCCATATCCTTAACCGGACTGATGATTGGCTCAAAAAGCTTCTTATCTGCACGCTTAACCAATACTCATCTTTAGGCTAAACTGAAGAAAGAACAATAAAGACGCACTAATACATCAGCACGGTCATCTTTTCGAAGGATCATCTTTCTGTGAAAAGAAGCCATTTTGACTTCCCTAGGATAACCTGACCGTGTTAGAGAGACAGGGACAGATATTAAAGAGAATTAGGTCGATTGACGCCGCCGTAGGCAGTCATGAGACAAGTATTACACTGCTTAAGACCAAGCGCAAGATGTAAATATCCGCTCTTTCGACCCAAATAGATTACCTGTTTGGCGAACAAGTAGGCGGCTATACACATCTCCTTATTCAGACCATCGGTGAGTATTAAGACTTTTATAGAAATGATCTTAGTACCCGAGAATCTTCTAAAACTCTCTGCCATCGGACAGTTAAAATCCTAAGTGATGAAGGAAACACACTACTCAGTCGGAACATTACTAGTTCACTCTGAACGTGTGTCATCCGTTTATCCAATCATTAGGGTTACTAACGCTGGATGGTGGCAACTGACATATAGTGAAACTTCAAAAAAATTATATCACTAAAAGTTCTTAGTCCCCCATTTCACTGGCATCCCTCCGTCCATAGAGCTCGTAAATTCGCTCCCTCATTCGAGGGTTCACATCCACTCCAGGGGTTGTTTATCAACCATTGCTGGTGAAGAGGTTATCAGGGACTAGAATGCAAGCCAATTAAGCAAAAGTTAAGTCGTAATCCGACTTAACTCCTGACATCTTGTTGAAAATGAATTAGAATCTCACTTATGATAATATGCTATTTTCTTGGGGATCCTAGGTGGGGAAATAGCAATAGCCAAGTGGTGCAGGACAAAGAGGAGTGGAGTCAGACGTCAAGCTTTGGATATTTCTCTTTTCTTTTCTCTGAGACGTGTGAACCAGGCCATCTATCTCCTTACTACTGATGCCTGTGGATCCACAAGATCAAGACTATCGCGTTTGGCTGATGAGCTTCTCAATGCAGCCAAGGCTTGAAGAGCAGTGGGTTCTATGAGGCTTTGGGTGACTCCCTCGCAGGAGCCAAGTATGAGCAATTGTAAGCAGATCGTCATGGATCCAACACATGATTTCACGAGAAAATCAGCAATGGAGCAGTTGTCCGGAGGCAGTTACTTGGCAGTTCTCAAGAGGAGACAGGCGTGAAGATCCAATCCACATTGAATGCCCGCCTTCAAGAGCCTTTTTTTATCCCTCCGATATGAAACCTAAACGCCCTTACCCCGCGATGAGAAGGTAGATATGGAACCTAGTCTTTACCCCTGATCTACGACCACCCTGCCTCTGCCTCTGACAGTACGGAGCATAATTTCGAATTTCTTTTCCGTTATCCGCACTGCTATCAGCCCAGGACCTACTCCGATCTTACAATCTCCACATCTCCTCAAGAACGGAATTCCAGACCAGCACGACCTACTCGTTGGTTGACTTTCTTTCTCTTCGCTTCTGACTCTTTCAGAACTGGGGAAAAGAATGAGTTCAAGATTCTTGCCCATCTGCTGACTGAGAAAAACCTCGTTCGTATCTTTCTTTTCTGGGCATTATAGACTCCCTACTGCTATTATGTATGATCTCTAATAATCTGAGTCTTCTCGTCCTATTCCTATCGTCTAGGCATTCTAGACAAACTCTTGAAATATGTGAAACTAGTGTACGCCCACTAAGAAAGAAAGTACAGAGAAGGGACCCCGCGCATAAAACTCTTGACTATATTAGCATTAGCTGCTTATCCCCTCCTCAAGCCGTCTTTCTCCTCCTCTTCCGTAGTTTCCTATGCCCCTGAAGATGGTCAATTCGAATCTCCTTCTTCTAAAGAAAGAGAAGAGCTTTCTTTGAATCTCCTGCTTGGCTTGCTGCAAGAGGCTACCTTAGGACTGCAGCAATTGGCGCGGCTGGATGGCTTGGAGAAGGAAAGGAAATAGAAAAGATGCTTTACTATGCAAGGCTCAGAAGGATCCAGTGGAACTGCCTCTAAAGAAGAACCTACAAACTTGGTAATATCTTTAGTACAGACTGGAGAATAGCTTTCAATTGCAGTAGATTAGATTAAGAGAACTGGGGAAACTAATCGTATAGTATTCTCTCCCAGGGAGAAGCTAAAGTCCAAAACGATTCCTCTCTTTGTCAAGAAGAGTAAGAAAATCCCTAGCCATGGCTTTCACTGTCTTACTCGCTGGCTACTGCCGCTGCAACCAGAGGGGGGGGATTACCTCAGCTCAGTGGAAAGCGAAGGGGAAGGGTAGGGCTTAAAGCAGCTCGTTCCTCGAGGGTTCGGGTCAGGAGCGGTATAAGAGGTCTAGGCCAGTCCTTTTTCTCTTAAAAATTTCAGTCTTTTTTCCGGTAGAGGAGGTCTTAGCTGCTTGACTTCTTGACTTAGAGCTTGAAGGTGACGACTGCTCTCTCTTTCCGGTTTAGCCTACCATGGGACATGGGAAGGGACGAGACAAAGCCTTCTTCTTAATAGGATTCTGCTTTCACTGTTCTCAAGGTATCTCCTGACTCGAGGGTGAGAACGAGAATCGAATCGATTGAATCACAAAGATCTATTCACTTATCTTATATAGAATAGAAGCTGAATCGGAAAAGGAGCGGATGGTTCATGTAGCAGTGGAAGAGTCAGTCGCCTTTTATGAAGTCTGGGCTTTCGAGATCGAATCGTAGCCAAAGTCTTTTTCCAGGAAAGATCAGCTGTTCGCTCTTCTTCAAGGAGTGAGGGAGCAAAAGAGAGTAAGGACATCGTACCGTACCCCTAGAAAGGGGAATGTGATGTGATTAGCTTGCTTGAACGAATCCGCTCTTTGAAAGCTTAAGTGGGCAATTGACGTATTAAAGGAAGAAAGTGGTCTTTCCGGGGCTTAAAGGGCCTGACTCGAATTTCCTTATGTTGTCACAAGAAGAACTCCAGTTGAAGAAGCTGCGATTGTTAACGTCTGTAAAGGGGCCTAAGTCTAGGTAATGCTAGGGGAACAGCAGCGCCTACTTATCAAATAAGGCTAAGACGTGGATGCACTCTAGGTCGCGAACCTTTTCTTTTCATTTCTTTTTTCTAAAAACATAAGATGATAGGCGAAATGAAAGGTTAAGTAATTGTGTGGGTTTTAGGCAAGTGGCATCGTATATAAGATAAGGGCTGCTTGCCGGAACTGCAGATCGAGCTCTCCGCAGCCTATTATTTATTACAATTACATTTCCAAGGGGGACTACTCTTTTGCCCCAACTATTCCAAAAACGGTAAAAAAAGGGTGAGACAAAAGCGTGTACTTTGAACATCCCTTCTTCGGAAACTGCTGCAGTGGGAACTCGACTTGCCATTCCTCCTTCCGAAGTGAAAGTTTTCATTCTCTCTCTTTTCCCTTGGCCCAGTTGAAAAGCCTAACGTTTTTCATTGGATTCCCTAGGTGAAGTACCAGATTCTGAAGTGAAAGTAAGGAATTGCCCTGTCTGATTCGTAAAGTGGGAAGTCTTCTCTTTCGGAGAAGGAGGGGAGATCCGCGGACCTGGAGGAGGTAGAATTCTGAATACGGGTACGAAGGGTCATCCAGAAGCGCTGGAAGGGCTGGAGGAAGGGGACGAACCGCATCGATTGAGTTATATCCGACAGGCTAACACCCACGTACCTAGAAAGGAAGGGGAAAGTGATTAAATAGGTAGCTTTGGTAAATAGAAGATAGAGACAGAGAAGGTGACGAGTGCAATCGCTTATGCGATTGGGGACAGAGGTCAGGGACAGAAGCCTGGGTTTCGGGTTTAGAATCCTAGCGCACCGAACTAGGGCATCGTCTCTCGCAAGAGATGGAATCGAAGAACTTCGCCCGAAAGCTATGATTGGTATCCCCAGGGGCAAGACGCTAGGCCAACAAGCCCAAGGTGAGACAGCCCTGCTAACTCGTACTCTTGCCCTAGGATTGGATTCAATAGTAGCTGAGTCAATTGCTGGGGACCCTCAAAGCCTATTCTGATTGACTTTTGTCCTCGGGATTCTTTTTGGCATCAAGCCTACCCTCACATGCAGGGGATTCTCAACCGATCTTCCCCCACGCTGTGAAGCGAGGCTGGCTCCATACCCATGATTTAAGGCGGGCGGGGACTGGGGGAAGAAAGACTTTCTCTTGAACCAAAACTCAAGATGATCCGATCCGTGCTTCGCCCCAAGGCACTAGGATAAATTCTCTCTCTAAAACCGATCTGATCCACAGGTCGTTCTGCCAACCCATAGGCAGGAGAAGAAATCTCTGTAGTGTGCAGTCCCTAGCCTTATGGGGTGGTGAAGCAGAGCAAGCAGCCCTCGTTAAGATAGGAATATCTATTCCAAAGATAAAAAAACGCTATTTTCATTCCACTGTGCTTGAAAGAGAGAGGATATGATATAAGGTAAGCCCCAATTCCACTGAAAGATTCAATTCAGTCAGCTTGGCTTTTTCTCTAGTTTGCCTTTTCTTTTTGTCTACCTTCTTTAGTCAATGTCGCATTTCGAGTGCTTGGTTAGATCTCCTAATGTAATGAACGAGAAGATGCGGTGAATCAATCAGTATTAGCTAAGGAAAGCATTCTAATTCTGGGGAAGAGAGGAAATCTGTCTTTCTAGGAAATTTTTCTTTCTAGGGAATCTGTGCTTACTAAGCCTTTGTTTGAAGGACCGGTCTGAAAGTGCAAGACTAGCTGGACCCGGACTGACTAATCGCTAAGAGCTCACCCCGAGTGGGATAACTCTCAGTACGGCATTCAGTAAGAAGTAAGCCAAGTTCAGTGATCTTCGAGAATGAACTATCAGGCCTAAAGCCTAGACTAGGAGGAAAGAACTGATGACTCGCATCCCCTTAATCTGAAACTCTCACAAGAAGGATGGAAAGTCGTGGAATTGATCGAAGTTAGCCAAGTGCTCTTAGCCGTTAGGTTGAGGAGGGGTGACACAGGTCTTTCTCTTTCTACTGTCAGAGCCAGCCTACCCATCGGAGTCAGACTAGCTAGTAGAAGCTTCGGGAGAAGAGTCAACCCTTCGACCAGTTTCCCTATCAGAGGAGGCTTCTGAAAAGGGCGAGGTCTTTGCCGAGAAGTCAGATTTGCTTTCAGGGCATAAAGTCCGTATAATCTAAGAGGATCGCCCGAGGGGTTTTGCCACTCAATGCTAAATCGAAATCGGATACTTTCTCCGAAGAGAAATAGAAAAAGAGTATTCTATTCTTTGCTTTTTCGCTTCACCAGGCTAAGAAGTTCCCTGCTGAATGAATAAGATAGGTAATAGATGCCGCTGAAGTGAAGGGTCTGTCTCCCGATCGGATGCTTTCCTTCTAAAGATAGCCGCAGCTTTTGGTCTTCGTAGATAGCACCTGAAAGAGTTTAGTCAATTATCACGGATGAAAAAGTTAGCGAGCGCAGGGAAGAGTGCTAGGGCGCGGGAAGAGGCCTAAAGATCAGAGAGAATAGTAAGTAAAGTAGGCGCCCACTTGGAGATCATCACCGGAGAGGACAAAGAGCTATTTAATAAAGAATAAGGAAGCTTCCCGTGCTCATTTCAAAGCTTTGCTCGTCCCCCTTCCGTAAGGGAAATAGAATAGGGATCAACTATCGGATCAAAGTCAGCACTAAACCTAACTTTCATTCATTTCTGTAGAGTCTGGGCTTAGAATAGAGGCTTATGCCGCGCAATCAAATCTTAGTCTTTTTGCCCATCAAAGAACCTCGAGATGCTAATCCACGAAAAAGAGCTCACCCTTTTTCTATTGGTTTGGTGGTTGCTACCAAGACGATGTCTTAGTCTTGCCGGACCTGTTGGTATTGCGGGAGACCCGGGAATAGGGAGAAGGCCGAGAAAGAAAATCAAAAACTTGATCCATCCGGGCTCTAGTACAAGACATTTTGAAGTGGAAAGTTGGCGAATGAGAAAGGTCGACTGAAGAGAACGATCGGTCTAGACGAACCGAAGGAGGAGAGAAATCCACTTTCAGATTCTACTGGGAAAGACGAAGAGCGAAAGGCTTTCTTCGTATTGAAGATTTTTGCCCATCCCTTTTCAAATGGGAAGCGGCATGGGACTCATTCCTTTTGAGTTTGCCGATAAAGAAAGATATAATTAGATAATAAGGCTTGCTGCTTAATTACCTGCTTTTATTGGATAGTATGATGTCTCCTAGTCATACGATGTTCCAAATCGGTAATCTATTAGAAAAATGACCAGGGTAGATTTCAGTTGAACCCCGGGATTTTGAATGAAAATCTGGATTCGGTGCCCCCTCATCGTCTGATTTTAGTATCGAGGAAGCACCCTTGACGATTTATGCCGCTGCATCTTCTGGTGAAAGAAGGTCTGCTATCACGGGATCTTCTGTTATCTCCCAATCTTCTGCTATCGCTTAATATCCATTACTATCAGAGGGGTATGGGTCTTTCCTTTAGGACTTTTTTCCTTTCTATAAGGTGTGCTTCGGCTAGAAGAATGTCTGGACTCACCATTTGAATGAAAGTCGGCCACGGCAAAGCACTTTTTTCTCCATCGGATGTTGCCACGGAATCGGGTTCTGTTTTCGAATCACTTTCTGCTGCTCAGTCAGAAGATGCTTTGGTAACCGATGTAGCTTGCTTCATCGGATGATGTGATAGTAGAGTCTGATACCGGGGAATCCTCTTCCGTAGACGATCAAACTTCTTTCGCCGAAGATGAGACCTATAAGAGGCATCCTGGAACTGGACCTCAAGAAGAGGAAGGCCTATCAGAGTCAGCTTAAATAGCTAGTCGGCTCGTATGCCCTTGTCTTTCTTGTCTTCCCTTCTGCAATGTAAAGAGTAGTCAACCGCCTAAGGAATAGTTTGAGACTTTCACTTTCCCCACATTCGAGATCTAGAAGTAGAATCCATTCTTTGAAAGGGAGCCTCCTTGGCGAAGCCAGGCCAACAAGAAAAAGAAAGTATATGAATGGGGTCAACAATGAGTTGCAGATTCAACTGCCCTTTTTTGAGCTTTGTATTCAGCGAAATTGCCTTCTTGCTTTGAAGCTGACTTGGCAGAAATAGACTCTTCTTTTCTTTTGCCGCGAAGTCATATTTTCTCTCCGATCGGTAACCGATTCTAGGAGTCAAAGATGAGCGCTTTTCCTTGCTCAATCGAAGTCTATTGCCACTTCATCGGACGATGTGATAGCATAGTATGGCACCGTGGAGTCTTATTAAGTAGATGAGAGAACTCCCTTCACTTCACCGGAATCATAATCATAAAAAGTAGATGAGACAAAGGACGCCATGGAGTCGGGGTCTGTAGATTCTACCACTTTTGTGGCAGAATCGGAGTCTGCGGATGATACAACGACCTATTTCCAGCACTGAGTCTTTATCTCGCAGATGAGAAAATGGCTTTCACTTCATCAGATGCTGAAGTTGAATTGCTTTCAGTTACTGAAACGTCTGCTATTGCCAAAGAGGATGGATGCCGTCCCCAATCAGTAATCGGTTCGATAATCTATCAAAAAGCTTTTTGTCTTCGTAGATGGTAGATGGCGAGGAGACAAAAAGGGAGTGAGTGATCTCGGAAATATTGAGTTATCGCCTCATCCAGATTCTATCATTGAGTTCTCTTTGGTTTTCTTCCTTTGCATGGCAGCTTTAGGAATGTCGATAGGCTATCCTTAAGTTACCACTCAGGGTAGATTTCAGTACTCATTGGTAAATTAGACAGATAAGATCTCTTTTCGTCCAGTAGGACTCCTTTTTACTGGGTGGGTCAGACCCTTCCCCGGTTCCTGCAATGGGTTAAGGATATCTATATTTTCATGAAAAATCAGCGGTAAATGAACTTCAATTTTTCCAACACTTTGTGATCGAAAGAAAGTCCTTCCTATGAAATAGATTGATCTCAAAATGAAAGGACACCCGCATCCTACTAAGACTATGACTGATCTATATCTCTGGCTGGGCATGGATTACCAATCCGAATACACAGCAGACAACCAAGTCACAAGCCTGATTAGAATATCTTTCTATCTTTCTTTGGCGACAAATGAAAAAGGGATTGACAACCCGTGTAGCTCCCTCTTATCTATCCAACAAGGAATGAATTCAAGACTAGTGCCGCTTTCCCTGAATACAATCTGATAGTTTATTCCTACAATCTTACTGGACTTGTCAATGATTCTTATCTTTCATCAACAAAGAAAAAAGGGACTTCCGAAAACCTCCTTTAGTAAAAGAAGCTCATATGCTTCGCAAATGGAATTCAAACAGGCAGAAGAGAGTCCAACCTCTGCTCGACCTACTATTTAGCGGATCTGGTAAGAGCAGTGCCCTTATTGAAAGGAGTAGCCGATAAAAAGTACTCTATGGTTCGTTGCCCAACAAAAGAATTATTGAACGATTGAACTAGGTCTCCCGTGACTTGGTAGTCCAAAAGCAAGATTCGCATGAAAGGACATCAAAATCTACTTATCAATCATTTTCTTTCTAGGCACAAGCCTCTACTCTAACATCCATCAGACTTTGAAGCAGCAAAAAAGAAAAGAAAGAGACTCATCAAGGCTATTCCACAAGACTAACATCCTAGTTTGTCGTCGAGGAAAGACGACTAGCTGATTTAGCTTCCTTTCCACTCACGTGGCAGCAACATCCGTGTCTCTTAAAGTAGATTAAAGGTATCTTAAATCCTCTAGAACCGGAGAAGGCATTAAACCAAAGAAAAGACCAGACGCGAGGACTTCCTATTGATTTTCTGGGTTTAAGAAAGAGGATTTGTCTGTTTGAAGCATCTTCAACTTCAATGCCAACATCAATGTCAACTGAAATGCCAATTGATACGGGGCCTGGACCAACATCGAAAGAAAAAGAAAAGAAAACTGTTGATAGAAGGACTTATCTTAGTTCAACTGGCCGGGACACATCAACAGGCCTAGCTACTTGAATATAAGCAACCCTAGCAAATTCGAGAAGACAGTTCAAACAGACCCCTCTTCGCTGACCTTTCTCCAGGTATTCATTGTAAAGATCACCACCGGCTCCTAAAGCTCTTACTACAACAGCTCCGATTGAAAGAATACAATTTTGATCCCTAAAAAGGTAGAACTACCGTGAGCCGAGGAGTAAAGAATGAAACTTTGCCAGCCAAGAAAGTGGCAATACGGCGAAAGCTGCCTAGCTTCTTTCTTCACAGACAGCGTAGTGATAAAAAAATGCTAATGCCGTTGACTCAGATCCAAGACGGAAAGTGGTTGATGACGACTTTGAGTAGGAGGACTAATTCATCACAACAGGTTTAATCCCGAGATCCTTCTTCCCTTGAGCGGCTCCCTGAGCCCAGCTCGCCTTTTTAGAGACTTCTCACTCCCATTTCGGGCTAGACCATCGAAATCTTCAACTTCTGGCTAAGCCGACATAACATATTCAACCACGGATTAAGTCGACATAACATCCTTACGTTCAGTCAGGTTTTTCCAATTGGATTACCTTGCCGGAATTGTATAGAAGTAGGGCTTTATTGGCCTTCGGCTGCGCCTTCTGCTCGAGCTCGCCGTAGGAAACTTTCCGCCGATGCCATTATTATTATTAGAGGAGTAACTGGAATAACTACCTTGCTTCGCTTCGCAGACAAGAGTGTGGACAGTATATTTAATCGCCTCTACTAATGCAAGTGCAGTTCTCGCCGCTCAACTATATGGAGGGGGCTTTTCTTCGTCTCGCCCATGTGTAACAGCAAATGGTGAACAACGAGCACCAAGCCCTTTTGCCTATGCGCTTACGAGGACTCCTTCACTTAATGACATTCCTTCCAGATCCAGTTTTGTTCTGATCGGGTAATTGCATATTCTGATGATTACTGGTTTCGGAACAAGTCTTCAAACCAGATGCCTTCTGCAGCCGGATGTGATACCAAAGTATCAGGCGACACATACGCTCAACGGCTTTCTGGAAGTGAAGGGGATGGCGCATACTCAAACGAGGGGCTTTCCCACACTGATTTACCACAACCTCTGGGGCTTACATCCCTTCCTCCCGACCTACTGTCTTCTGACTCTTCCCCGGCAATGGCTACGAAATCAAGGGATTGGAGCTCTTCGGCTTCCCTTTTCGATGGTTACGAGTGTGAAATCATTGGTTCTACTCGGCCTAAGGAATTCTTCCACTTCGGCGGATACCCATTCTCAAGTAGATCTAAGGCGTTCTAGCCGTCTTTCCGTTCGAATAATTCGTCTTTTTCAGTCTCCCGTATGGGCGCCCTTCATTGAGAGGCTAGGAAACTCAGTTTGAATCCCTTTCCCTTTAGAGGTAACCCATGTAGGGGAGTAGCAGAGTTATGCAATCTTACGAAAAAAGGGTAGTTTTGTGCCCTATCCTTTCAGTCGAACAAGTCCCTTTCTTCTTTACAGCCGAACGTCAAACTACTGGGAATAGCTCGAGAAGAGAGACAGGGGCTAATAAGTCCACTTTGCTACCTCTGAATAGACGAGAAGCTAAAAATATATTATATGTTTGAATCTCTTTGAGGATAATCCATGTAGGGTGGTAGCAGAGATGGGTAATCTCAAGAAAAAAAAGGGCCTTTAGAGCCCGCTTCCTAATCCTGATGATCCATCTTAGACGCGAAAACCCTCTTCTTTCTCATTCATGCTGGGCAGAGAGCGGCTATGGCGGTGCACCTATACATCTTGATGAATCTTACACAATGGTAGATCATCCATTATTTGATGGCTCACATTACACACTTAATGAGCTTCTGTATTAATCAATTATTCCGGATAGCGTGTTCGGGTGGTGTCCCCGTTTGGTCTACTATCGTCTCTTCACCGCCGCTAGACTACTTTGGCCCACCAAATGGCACAACCACTGGCTTGGCTCCCTCTTGCTCTGGTCTACGCTCCCCTTGTGAGTCGCCACCCTCATGGACTACTATAAACAAAGAGAACTACTACAGATAGACTAGAACATAGGCAGGTCATTCTTTTAGATTTATGGGAGTTATAGCGTAGCTAGTGAGTGAACAATGAGGCTATGCTTTCTACAAGGCACTGTAAGCTCATGGTCAATCCATTCATCGAACAAGATCCCTTCATCGGAAGGAAAGAGGAGACGGGGACGGGTGTAATCTTCACTCACCGAAGATTATTCTCTTCACATAGATCTCGGGATACGAGACCTTCCTTCAACTACGAACTAAGCCTTGAAAGTTGAAAGAAAGGAGTAGTGAAAGAAGAAGGGAATTCCTGTATGGATAGTCCCATCCCAATCCAATACGAAAACGAGTAATGAGCCCCTTTATGTTATGGGCAGCAGAGATTAGATTCTTATTCTTCTCTTTGCTTTGGTACCAGCCTTGATATCTCAATCTTGCAAGGCACGACAGGCATCGGAACGAACTCCGCGGAGAGCCACTCTTTGGTCCAATAAAGAGACAGATCAGCATCCATAGAATCTATCTAGATAGAGGCAGTCTGCCGATTCCTGCTTTGAGCTTCACTCGTACGATAGGGCTTCGCTCTTTGCACACGGAGTAGCCTTTTCAGTCATGAAGAAGCGGTTTCGAGACATTTACTGAAGGCTTTTATTCCATTATTTATATTGTTATGTGGTAGAACCCCTAGATTATGATATTTTTCAGAGGTCATAGATCGTTTGCATTCCAATCCATTGGTCAAAGTAAGAATCCATACACCTTCTAGCAACGGCATGTGATGGCTACCCTTCAAGAGAGAGAGCTTTACATAGGAAAGCATTATGCCGTTAGGCTAATGGTACGCAAAAGGGCCCTCAAGGAAGGGGAGAGATGTGTGTCAAGATCGACTACGAAATGCAACCAATGGTAGCAGAAAAAGGCCAAGCATTCCGATACGCCGTAGGGGTGTGCTCCGGTGATAGAATCTGGGGCAAAGAGAAGAAAGAGACTCATGGGAGAGATCCATAAGGGGGACTGAAAGCGATGCTCCACTACTCGGTGGTCGCGCAGGGAGGTCAGCACTTCAAGAGCTTTCAAACTGACTTATTCCGCGCCTGAGGATGCAGGCGTTTTCACTTTACCTGGCATGGTCTAATCTACTCATCTAGGTAGGCTGATTAGAGGCTAAAGACTGATCCTAGGCATAGATAACGCTCTAGCTTCTCTCCTTCCCTTTCCGAGGATGCTACCTGTATTCTATAACGAATCTATCCCTATCTATAGCTTGTCCGTCCCATCCAAGGCAACCACACCCTCCTCCCTCGTATTCACCTATTCATTTGTTTGGATAGCTTTTCTCGCCATGGAAGAAAGATTTTTGATTCATTTGCTTACCTGACTTCTTTTTAAAATTGGCTTTCCTTGTCTAGAAGGAGTGAGAGCTGCAAAGGTAGAGACCTAAGGAATTCATTTTCATTCTATTCTTTTTAATAAGGCCATGAGAACGAAATTGGATTAGTGCTACTTTCCCGAAACAAGAGATAGCAGTAGTAGACCAAAGAAGGTCTAGTCGGAATGTCTTGGAAAGAATGCCAAGTTCTCTAGCAAAAGAATAAGCGCCAACATAGCAAGATAGGAATCCGAAATACGAATTGAAGTTGTCAATTTTCAACTGGCTCGTTCCGGGCTTTCGATCTCTTTCTTTTTTATTGCATAGCATAGATATAGGGATGGCTGCACTCGTCAAGTAGAGAATCATATAATGAAATATGCCAGTTGCCCGTGCGGCAGGGAAGAGGTTTGCTCTGACTTTTGACTCTCAAGCAGAGAAGGATGCGCCAATTAAAGCGGAGACGGGTGCACCAGACGAAAGGTTCTTAAAGAGATAGCTCTTTTTCACTAAAAAAATAATGTTTTGGCTTGAGAAGGAGAGTCTCGCCGGTTGTTAACAAAGCGGCATGCAAGGAAGCAAGAACGGGTTCATAAAGAATATGAATGCTCAGGTGGGTAGGTGACTCAATCGTCCAGTGGGAAGCTTCCGTGGAAGAAGAATAGAAGGGAAGGAGCCGAGCTAGCTCTTTAACCAGAACAATGAGCATTTATTTGAATGAAGACGCGGCATAGAGTGGCGATGTTAGGGTTCTCACTTAGGGTTCATGGATGATTTGACCTGAGCAGGCCAATTCCTTACCTCAAAAGGTCAACCATCTATCTTATTAGAAGCTGCCGTTCTTGTTCAGAAGAGGAATCTCTTGGATCTGAGACAACCGAGTGGTGACTTATGCCAGCAACAAGTGCAGGAGGCAGTTAGATGCAGTTCCTCTTTCTGCCAAAACTACGGCCTAAGCTTCCAGCCAATGCCAGTTCGGAGGCTGGCTAGTTGTGCCATAGGAGGGTATGCTCATCCTCTTAGAAGGCCTTCCCCCATCCAGTAGCTTATTAAGCCGCCCTTCCATTCCTGCTATTCCAACTCCTGAAAGCAAGCCAGTAAGATTCACTCTTTTTCAAGCCGCTTTCCAGCAGGCACTAAAGTACAAGCTATACATTCTCTCAATGTGAGCAAGCAAGATAGCCAGTGATAACAGCAGTGACTTCTTCCCCAACAGTTCTATTCTCAGTTCCTGCCAGGGGAGGGAGAGGTTAAAAAGGCCTTAAGACCGAGAGGAGCGAAGATACTCTTATGAAAGAAAGGAGAGGAGACCAAGAAAAGCTAGGGAGAGGAAGGCACGGAGAGTCAGATTCCACACTCTCAGCCGCACCATCAACTGTCTCATCCGTATCAAAAGGCACAACAGTATACGCCAAAGGCACATAGGCATTTGCATGAGGAGATCCCGCTCTAAATCCGACGCATATGTGGATGAACATAAGGCAAAGGCCATATAAAGCTCTTTCTAGTTGAAGGTAGACCTAATAAAGCCTTCAAATAAGCCAGCGCTCCGACCCAAAGAGACGCATCCATCCAAGCCATACAAAAAATCAATCGAAAGAGGCAAGTACACAGAGGTTGAAGCTGAGACTGAATAGTCTCAACTAAGACCGGCAGATTAGGACAAGAGGAATTGAACTTTGATCCGGGAAGTTTTTTCAACTAATACGAAGATCGAGATTGCTTTAAAAGCCCTTACTTCAAGCACCAACCCAAGACTCTGACTACCACCGTACCAGGCATAGCATAGATAAGTCTTCTACTATATATGCCTTTCGCCGCGCCGGTTCTTTTCATTCTTTTAATTAAATAAGGATAAGGGCGCCGACTTCACTCGCCTATCTCGTTTTAGTACAAAGCCAGAGATCAGGTCCTACCGTCGGACGAGCTAGCATCTCTCTTTATCCCCCACCCAAGGCATACCACAAGAGCCGGTGCTCTCAGATCGATAGTCTTATCAAAAAAAGTAGGAGAATGGCGGGAATGATTTCTTGCAATCCAACGGAACTCAAAGCCTATGAATATGAAATAGGCTGTACTCATACTCATCGGCTACACAGAATTCGTCTAAAAAGTTCCCGCGTCAAAGCCTCGATCGATGGATCAATGCCTTCAACCGCAACTCTTCGCTCATAAATTACCGCTATAATATAAAGAGTAGGTAAGAACAAGAAAACCTGGGCTTGGAATACCTGCTTGGAATACCTTTTTTATGCACGACCTAAGCACCAAAAGATAAAAAACGATGTCCTTCTTCAGTGGGGCTGAAGCCTAATATCCCTATTCGGCTTCGACTGAGACTTCCATTGATGGAGAAAAAGACTGCTAGAAAGAGGTCTCCCGACCCTATAGACTCTTTCCGCTTCGCATCCAATTCCTTTTTGCCTCGAATGACTGCTTAAAAGTGGTGATAGAGCTCTTTGATTTGAAAGGAGGTTAAGGCATCTGGATTAGGTGTAGACTAAGGGATTGAATGGGCACCCTCTTTTCAGCTATGTCAAAGAGTCATTTCCACGCCACTGATGCTGGAGTTCTCGAAGCCTGGGCTGTCTACTATGGAATGAAGCTAGCATTGGACACATTGTGGATGATATTAAAGCGAATCCTTCTTCTTTTTTAGTTTCTAATTGAATGCGGATACTCATAAGAATGGTAGTAAGAGGGTGGCACATCAATTAGCTAAACTCATCATCAGGGATGGGGAAAATATGGTTATAGGAGGTTCCTTACTCTAATAAACTAAGGCTGTGTAAAGTTAGCTAGTGTGGATTCGCGTAAAGCTGTCAAAGAACTTACATTCAAGGAAACCCTGCTGGTAATAGCAACATCTAAGACAAAGAAACCTTCCAAATTCCTATGCTTCTAGCCAGAAGGACCACCACCATTGATAGTGGATTAAGTGGGAAACCTATAGAAAGCTATGCCCAAGTGCGGCCGTAAGGGTATCCTATTGCTAAACGGAGGAAGCCCATGTCTGGAGCTATGCCACTGTAGAATCATTAATATTCGCGGAAGCTCTTGTCAAAGGCTTTGCTGCCCGCTCTAATTTCCAAGAACTCTCTTGGGTGGGAAAGTAGCCGACGAGAGAGAAACCGCCAGAAGCAGTGAATGTGCGCCACCATCTCGCTAAGCATCTCTTTCGGCTAGTACCTGCCCCCACCATCCAGATCTATAAGTTATTGCCCGGATGAATTGCAGATCGGGAGCTAGGACCAGAAAGAGTATCTTCCATTGTGGATCCACCTTTTTCAATGAGCTATCGATTCAAGATTGATAGGAGTATCCGAAGCAGCGGTTCAGTGTAGATTCCAGGGAAGAGCGAGCACACTTTCCATTTCGAATCAGTACCTTGGGTTGATTTGGAACCCGTTGATCTACCATCTTGCCTAGCCTAGCATCCCTTCCATATCGAGACCCCTCCCCTGTCCTTGTTATGATTTATCAAAAAAACAACAGAAATAGCTTGAACCACCTATTTCATAACCTTGCCCTACTAGCTTTTGCTGCTGGTTCTTAAGGAAGAGACTACTACTACTGCCGACTCGACATCTGGATCAACAGCTTGAACTACTGATGCTTCTTTCGATGCTTGCTTTGCTCCAGCTACCTATCTTTTTCTTATTCACCACCTAGTCCTGAAGCTGCCCTTGGCTATGCAAGTGTCTATGCTTATGGCTGTGATGCTGGTGGATCTTCTGTTTTCACCCCGGCTAATGCGTATGCCTTCCACTTCCTTCGTGGCTTTCTCCGCTACTGACTCAATTGCTTCCATTCGATCAACTAATGGTGGTACTCAATATGGATCTCTCAATGGGAAAGCTTATTATATGACTAGTAGTAGATAAAGAGTAGCGAAAGGATTGAAAGCAAAGAGAAGGTACTATCGATCAAACTAGATCGGTAGCAGCATGTCCAAAATTGATAACATTGCTAAAAATAATTCAAAGAAGACGGTTCAAAGCTGTCAGCTCCTCCTTAGCAACTCAAGCGTCTTCTTTCCAGCTTTCGAAGCCCTGGCTTTTTTCCTCCGAAGGAAGTTTACTTCTTCGATCTCTCGCTTCAGATCACCGCTTCGAGAAGCTAATGTCCTCATCTTTGCTTCGGCGCGATCGAAGACCTCCTGAGCTATCCTCAAAGCCTCTTGGGCTGCGGAAAGAGCGCTTGCAAGAATTCGTCAACAGACCGTTTCCAGCTGAGTAGAGGACAAGAGCGATTCAGCCGATTGTTGCACGCCTCCAGTATATCCCGACTGGGAGTGCAGAAAATCACACTCCTCTTTCGCTCGAGAGAGGGCAACTGAGCCGCAGAGCAAGATGAGTCGCATATTCGGCTTGAGACTGCACGGTGCTCTAGGCTTTGAAAGGTAGTTTGTGTACTTTCCCTAAAACAAAGAGTTGAGAGTCAGTACTCCGTAGACGAATGCTTATCACCTGATAATCCCTTCTGCTACTAGCTAAATTCCTTGCTTCGCTATACAGCTAAAGAACAACTACGACTGCACAACGACTTTAAACTAAGGATAACACCCTTCTTTCTAGCCAGCTCCTCTAGTTGAAAGAGAATAAACCTTTCCTTATCTGTCGTCAACTGACTTATGAGCTCACCTTTTTCCTCCTATTCATAGTCTCTACTGTCTACTTGTGATGCTGACCTTAAATTACCCACGGGAATCTCAGGAGTTTTTACATATAGACTTTGATGTCTCAAAATCCGTAGATTCAGAAGGAGCCTCTCCACCTTTGAAAGATGGGAATCAAGCCAGATCCGCCTGGGCTTAGCAAGAGATGTCATAACCTCCCGAATCAATCAGAGGTGTAGCGGTCCCCCTTCAATGGGGACGTTCCTTTGCCCCAGAACCTCGTGGAAGCTGATTTAACCTCTCTCTACTCTCTTTTGAACCAGATGCTCGGTCGGGGAGCCTCGGATTCATAAATGAAAGAGCAGTTTTTCGGAGGAGCTCATCCTTCTGCCTGGGCCTTTGGGCCCATATCCACACTGATGGGGGAAAGGAAGTCAAAAGATGGATCAATTGTAGCAGGGACTGGCTTCACTCGCACTCGACTAAGAAGCAAGGAGGAGATCCTCTGTGCTGCTCTCTGATTTTTTCCTCACAGCTCCTTCGATGCTTAGAGTCAAAGAGGCAAAGGCCCTAACTACAGCTCTGAGTCATTCCTTGTCTCATTGATCCGAAAAGAAAGGCATAAGTCCCACGTGTACTAAGCTCTATATTAGATCTGATTTGATTCCATCTCTCAGAGCTAGAAGGAATCAAAGTCTGAACTCGGAACTAAGCAATTGGCAGCTACTTTGTCTTCTATTGATTAATGTGTGAGATGCTTTACTTCCTCATTCTAACACTTTATGAACTTCAGCTCGGCTCGCTTCCTACTTGCTTGCTGCTATCCTATTAGAAGACAGACTGGTTTGCATTGGTAAGCTATGCTTAGTGGCGACAAACTTTGATTTGGATTTACATTTCTGAATCTCATTTTTGAAAAAGAAAATGAAAACGTTAAACCACGGGAAAACAAGCACCGGAAAGAACACAAAGGGCGAAGAAATGACATTGACATATAGAGATTGTCTTAAATACAAAAGATTGCTTGGGCGTAATCGAAGAATCACTTTGTCTTTCATCCCTCCCTGTAGTTCCGCTTCTTGCTCTTAAAATCGGGGAGCAGAGTTATCAAAGAATGAACCAAATGACTATAACTAGAACAAAGCCTATTTGGATCTCTTTGAGTATAGCCGTTGTTTCGTTACTTGTTTATATGAATTCCCTATTATGGTTCCAGTTGCTACGTCTAATTTGACTTGGATTGCGACCACTATAATTAGTTCATTACAAAGTCACATTTTTGAATGTGGGTTCTTTATTGGATCGGTAGTAGGGTCTATTGGCGGTCTTTCTCAGTACAATGAAGTAATGCCATTAGGCATCGGGCGTGAGTTGGAAGTGGGGCCAGAGATATTGAGGATGGATCAACCAAATCCTGCTCAGTCAGCCAATCCTCCTGATCTTGAATTTAGATTGGCCAGGGATGGAGGTTGAAAAAAACCACCCTAGTAGTCTTAATTCTGAGCCCCAAGCGGGTTCCCAAAAAAGGCAGAAATTGAGCGTGAACTTTTCACCTTTCTGCCTTTGTAAATAGGGAAGAACAATGTGCTTAAACACACTTTTGACGTCGGGTCGCCCGAAAAGCGGGACCTACTCATGCGAGAACTTTCAAAAGTGTTCTGCTTACGCGGCTAAAGAAGCCTTAGAACCTATAAAGAGTGACCGGAATGACGCGGACTAGCGCCCAGCTGGCAACCAATAAAGAAGAAGAGTGACCGGCAAGCGACATGAGCGAAGGAAAATCGTCGTCTAGCAACAAAGAGACGAGTGACCGCAAGCTAGCAACAGAGAAAGAATGAGCGACAGCAGCTCGACCGATCCCTTGGACCTAGCCCTCGGAGCGACGTTACCGGCGAAAGAGTGACAGGTCTGGCGGAAGTCGCTGCTCATCGTCGTCTTTCCGTCGCTAACTATACAGCGAAGCGATGGGTCACCTGACAGGTTGGCCCGAGCTAAGTCGTTAAATAACGACGATACCCGGAAAAGCTATAACCGGACTAGCAGGCAACGGGCGACCTGATACGGGACCCGCACCAGCATCTAGCGCATTTCCTGGTAAGATGTGGGCCGGTAGCCCAGAATGGGGCACTGTGCCTGAGGCTCTTCGTACAATCATTGGAGGGGCCCGCCTTGACATGGTACGCCCACCTCTCTTCAGAGTCGATCCCGACTTGGGAAGCAAGGGTCTCGGAGTTCAGGAAGCAGTTCAGCCAAACAAAAAGAAGGGTTGGAGTGCCCGAACCACTCAAGACCAAGCAAAGGGAGAATTCACCTGTCACGGAGTTCATTGCAAGGTGGCGAGCCTTGACTGGGGGCCTGTCCCCAGAAGTTGACTCAGCAAGAGCTCCTCAAGATGGGCATGACAAACTTCAGGCAGCACGACTTTCGAGACTCCTGCCCCAAACCTTTAAGGGATTCGACGACTTGTGCACTAAAGCTCACGATGTGGAAGCACATCTTAGCAAACGGCGGCGTCCTACGAAGTACTCGAAGTTCGTTACCTTATTCACATGCGTAGATGAATCACTCTCTTTCTCGATTATCAAAGTGGACTTCTTTTTCACAGCCTATATGTTCCCATCGTTCTGTATGAATTTATTGGTTGCCCCTCGTCTGACGTGAATGCATGACCGGTACCGGGGTAATGTCGTAGTAGATTCATACGAGACGAGCGCGGCTAGTCTGTCTTTCTTTCTTTATTGCTTGCTTGTCGTTAAATGCTTCGCTCGTGCCCACCTTAATGTTTCACCATCGCTCCCTTCGGTATCAAAGGGAGGTCGCTGCTTCTCTTTCGAGCTGGCTAAATAAAGGCTATTGGCGGAAACCTGGCATCGTCGATGGTCACTCATAAAGGTCTTTTTTTCGTGAGAAATTAACATTTCCTTTGTCGATGGCTCTTCCTTTCTACTAAGAGTAGTGGGCATCCATCCTGCTGCCAATCTTCATTACCTGCTACCTGCTATTTGCCTAAACCTCTCAATAGAGCTCCACTCCGAGTCGAAAAGCACTGGTCTACGATCGTGTGCTACTAAAGGGCTGGTAGAAGGAATCCCAGGTCTAGTTTAAGCTTCAAACAAATGGGAGTAGAGAAGGTAGTTGCTCAGAAAACTTGTTGACTTTCTTGGTTGCTATTGTGTCCCTTGCCCTGCGGTCAATCCTTCGCTCAAGCTCTTCTTAGTCAAAGCGATGCCCTCTCGGGAGTGATTCAATCAAAGCAAGGAACGGAGTCGCTCGAGCTCCATCCTATTCCTTACGGTCTAACTGACGGCACCCCTCTCGCTTTGCTCGAGCCTCAATCTATGTTTTACATCCCTGTCGGTAAAAGCTTGAATGGAAGACCTTTCTGGATTCACCCTCGAGTAAGGTACCGAGTTGTGCTCTACTGAAGGGGGTGCTCATAGCTAAGGGAATACTTGGTATGAGAGGAAGAGAGGGGATGCTATAAAGAGTTCTGTAGGTACGGAACTAAAGCACCAACGGCTCCTTTTCCGGCATTGGCTAATGGGTCTTCACTTCCTAAATCGATCCTTCTTGGCTTACCAACTCTATTGCTATTGTAGCCTTACAACCGGGTGGCTTCCTGCCTTATATTCCAATAGCCCTGCCTACAAAAATAGCAGCCCTTCTTCCTTCAACGGCAGCTAAGACCGCATTGGCTTGGCTTCCATGTCTTTCTTCCTTGTTTGCAGCTACCTATGAGTGAACGGTCGATTCAACTGGAGTTCTGGCAAACTACAATATAGATTGATCCGGTACTCCCTTTAATAGCTTTCAGGAAGACTGAACTTTGTTCTTAAGGTTGTGGTGCTTTCTTTTGAGGAGCGAAGAGGAATCAGATGGAGCATCAGAATCGGCATAAGCTCGGGTTGTTGGATCGGGTCTCAGGGAAGCAAGAGAGCACAGCTAAGTAAGCAAAGAAGCAAGACGGCTTTTATTTCGCAAAAGCTTTGTGCTCCTTTAGCCGATCACGAAATATAGCACCTGTTGCTAGGCCGACCGGTGAAGCTTTAGTACCTGCAGCGGAATCTTTCGAAAAGACTTTGTTTACATCTTTCCTCGATACACCTGTGTCACAACGGCTGATCTTTTGAGTGGGGGAAGCCGGAGCATTGGTCAAGAGAGAGAAAGAAGAGGAACTATAGATCAAGAAAGTCACATTAGCTACACCACACACCTTTTTTTTCCTATTTTTTTTTCTATTTTTTTGGTCTTTTTTTAATCGCCATACCGCGGCTTTCGGGCACCCTCACATAGCCTACGAACCTTGGGGATGCGTATGCCCCAAGGACGCTGATCAAATTGGTTTGAAGTTGAAGTGACCCGGACTGTCTGCCCTGCTTGTTGGCTCTAATTCTTGGCTAAATGGGTCAGGATTGGTCTCATCTTTCTCAATTCATGGTTCGGATTCTCTATTCTGTATTTGGTTCGCTTTCTCGGACACTATTCGGGAACCAATTGGTATCATGGAGGTAAAAAGCGAGTATTCACTTACGGATATATAGGTTCTAAAAGGAAACCACATTTTTTTTGTCCTCTAGTCCCCGCATGCGGACCATGACATCGCACTTTTAAAGGCGTAGAAAATCAGTTAGACATCACTTGGAGCCCGGAGAGAGCCCCAATCCGTAGTCCTGAATGAAGACTTGCAGTGAAGAAGGACTTAAATACCACGGTACGGAAATCAGACCCACTGAATAAGGGAGAAGGGGAAAGAAGCTATCGAATTCATGAAGGCGAAAAAGAAATACGTGGATGCAGACGAGTGCAAGTCTTGTCTCCTGGTTTTTTCTAGTCACGATGGAGGTTTTCGAAAGCCACCGAAGCCAATGCAGGTCTATTTTATTAAGTCTATGCCTTCTTCATGAATTTTAATATTCTATTAATTCATTTATGCTTTCCCTCTATCTAGATCCACCTGAACCCTTAAGAGCATATCTTTCTGAATCGACCTATCCGTCACCATGAGAAAGCCTTCTCCGGACGTGGTCACCACTTAGTGTTAGTGTCGCGACCATTACTTAGCTGTTAGAATCTACCTCTAAGGCTGAATCTGAGCTTTCCTTCTATTTGAAACTAGCTCTAGGAGTACATCGAAATCCAGAAAAGATGAATATGAATAGTCAGGTCCACTATCTATTCCCCGACTCAGTAACAGAGGTCTTATTGTTTTGGTTTGCCTGTCAATTCTGCAGAGTCCGTTACGATCGGTTCAATTCACCTTGATACTATACTAGGGCTGGCTTCCTTCACCTTTGAGAAGTGGAAACTGCTGGGCAGTGCTTTTCCTTTCACCAGGATGGATCGTGTTTCATCACTTTATTCGGCATCACATCTATAGGTACTCAGTAGGAATTTATGCAGCAGATCAGAACTTTCTTTAGGAGGCACCTCCCAATTGATGTAAGGGTAGAGCCTTCGACTTACCGAAAGAGAGATTAGTTGATCCTAAACTAGCGGTACCCATTCCCCTTACCCAAACCCAACGAAAGATGGGGCTCCTCAAAGGCGCTTATAAGAGAAGAGATTTGCCTTACGATGGAAGGTACGGTACGTAGATAGACCGATGGACATTCATTGGCTTGACCGTAGCGACACGGATTCCCACTTATGCCACCCTAACATCCAGAGGAAGAAAAACCGTAGTCTTTCCCGCAGTCAATGCGTAGTCATTACTCAATCAAGATCGATAGCCTAGATTTGATATTATACAGCCATTCTTTTAGCCAGGAAGGGCATCCGCGCCCCATAATTCTATTCTGTTTAAAGGAAAGGATAAGGCGGGTTGTTATGTTAGTAACCTCCGTATGGGAATGAATTTCAGTCTTTTCCTTCTTTGCCCACCGGTGTTAAAACAAACTAAAGCATAAAAATGGGAGAAGATAAAGAGAGCTTCTCACTTCCTGGAATGAGATGCAAGTTCTTGCTCGACTTCCGGGGCAAAAAAATGCTTTTGAATTAGCTGCGAGAGAGGTATTGTACCATAAATACCGAAGAAAGGATCAAATGGTACGATTGATGACTTTGATAGTCTTTACCACGCGAGAATTGAATAAATAAATCAGATGGTTTCTATTCCCACAACAGCGGAACAAACTTCAAGTTTTCCTTGATTCACTGGACTTGCTTTGCTCCAAGGTAGAAAGTAAATAGTTTACGATGCAAGGTAAATTTCTAAGTATTCATCGAGGGGAAGGCGCAAAATAGCTTCTAGTTAGGCCTTACATCCGTTTCGAAAAAGCCGGGCTACTCCTAAAGCGGAAGGATAATATCCAAAGTTTTTGGTACTTTGTTTGCTTAAGACCTCTCGTTAGCAGGAGGTCTTTGCAAGAAAGCAGATTCTTTGACTGGTGCTCTACCTGAAAATACGATAATTGAGTTTTTGAGATTCCGTTTTGTTAACAACAGGTACAAAGGCTAAGACAAAGCTGCTTCCTTGAGGCAGGCTCAGCTAACCGATATGATGCCGAATTCCCTGCTCGCTTTTCTTTGTGGAAACGGAAAAATGCTTTCAAAAGAGCTTTTCCCAGGGCTCTACTTGCACCGAGCATGGGCCTTAGATGGGTTTTGGTTAAAGGTATGCGGAATAAGGAAGTTTAAGTAAAGGCTAGGAGCATCAGGGCTATCGTCAGATAAGACAAGACCTCCTTAGACTACTCAAGCGATACGTGAGTGAATTGCGGTCTGGCTGAGCAGAGCCGCTCTTTCTATTCGCTCAGGCGAGGCGAATTCAGTTCACTATTCGGGTGGAGAATAAGCAGAATAAGAAGAGAAAGCAGACGATTACACAGTAGAGGATGAGTGAGGCTTTAAATGCAGTTCTAAACTAATGAGGAATCATGAAAGCTTCGAATATCCAAAGAGGTGCTTCCAACCTGGAATGATAAGAGGCGGGGTCAACCCTCTGACTTTGGAATCCCTATATCTTTCTCCCCGGTGGGAATTCCTTCTTGATCTTATACTAGCGAATTTTCTCGGGCTCGGTAAGGTCGGGCCCAGGGGTTAGGTGAAGCTTCCAAATGCTCGACGAAGCAAGGCACGATAGCAGCGCATTTCACACGATTCATTAAGAAGGTGCTCAGGTTCACGGGTAAAGATCCATGAGACCCGGTTCCAACGGTTTCCCCCTACCGTCTTTCTAATAAAGAGTTTCCTGGTTCAAGCTTTCAACCCGCTCAATCGAAGATTGCCTTCAACATCTGCGGAGCTAAGTCCGGGTCTCACTGAACCCCTTCCGACAACGCGGCATACAGGCTAAGACCACTTCTTTTTATTTCGCATCAACAGAAAAAGGATCTGTAAGAGCTTTTGTTCTACCGCTCCCACAGAGAAGACTTTTTCAGATCGCAATGGAATACGTACGGTCAAAGGAGCGTGGCGAAGGGGAGATTGGTTACTATTTCACGATGGAAGCCTAATTTCGTAGCCAAGTCAGTAGACTTGCCAACTGATCCTCATTTTCTAGGGCTATGGGAATGAGGTCAGTGCTGCTTTCCGCATCTGACTGTATTGCCTTATCCTTATTCTAATTATAGAATTCTATCCTCGCCTATTTTAAAAACCTTTGGAGAGCTAGAACAACCGCCTTTATCGAAGTCCAGGGACTCAAGCTTTCCCAAAAACAAAAAGAGAGGACAATTGCTTTTTTTGTGAACCGACTTCCTCATCTATCCCAGTCCTACCAAAGAAGAATTCGGCAAAGGGCCCTTTCTCTTTTTCAGCAGGAAGAACAGGACAAAAAGGGAGAAAAAGAATAGCCGCTTTTAGATTAGTCTTTTTATGGATCTCCTAAAGGTTCATAACTTTTGGTAAAGTGGTAAATACAAGTGGAACTATTCGAATCTCAGAAGTCAGAAGTTAAGTTAAGTAAACATAGGTTTCATTGAACTATTAGAATTGCAGAGGTATCATTGAACTATTAGAATTGCATAAACGGAGGTAACAACAGTAATTGCGTAGGTTTCATTTCACAATTCTTATTGCGTATGTTGAATAGAACTATTCCAATCTCAATATTCTAGGAAGGTATCATTGAACTAGAAGAATCTCAAAAGGAGTAATGTCTAGATTCTCATTGCGTAGCTATAAGATAGATTCGAGGTAGTTGATATCTTCTAGGTGGATTCTTATTTCGAAATCTATATGCTTTTGACATTGTCTTTCGATCTTCCCTGTTCTTTCGTCGATTGAAATCAGTAAGTAAGGCAGTGAGTGCTTTTTTCTAAGAAGGGCTGGGCTTTGAAGAGTGGATTTCGGACTGAGCGGTAGGGGAGCCCTGCAAGCTAAACGTAAGGCCCACTTGACTGCCCGGAAACGATATGGTACACTCCCTTTGGTCCGTAAAGCTAGTGAAGCGAAGCGCTGTGAGTCTGACTGTATCTACAAGGAGTTTGTGACGCTACTGCTCCTGTAGTGAGTGCCCCTAGCGAGTCTGGTTTTGCCCCCTGAGTTCCTACAGCGGATACGGACTCTATCCCGAGATCTGAACATTCTCTTTCTGACTGTGCTATTGACGTGTTTTCTAAGTAATCGACTGTGCAGTATGCCTAAGAATGGCGCTTTTTAACCTTTTTCCTTCTGCCTGCTAAAGTTGTCTAAGATTTCAAAAGTTGTCCAAGATTTCTTAAAAAGAAGAATGGTAGAGGTTGAAGGAAAGCTGATGGTTATTCACCTATGGGTTCAGGCTGTGGAGGTGTACTAGTACGTATATTTGTATTCCTCCCTTACAACGAGTACTTCAAGAAAGCAAAGTCTAGCTCTTACTTTCTCTTACTTGCCCTGTCTGTTCCCGATTGCCTTCTCGGTTAGATCGGTGAGGACTTATGCCCAGCGGTGCCCGGCTTCGCGAGACCATTTCGGTCTACACATGGCGTTGCTCTATGGGCCTGGACTGCCAACCGAATACTATCCAAAAAACAACCGAGACAAGAAAGAGACAAGTACTGAAAGACGAAGATACCTCGAAAGGACCTATCGGATATCTATTAGACAGATGATACCGTACTGATATCTATTCTCTATATACGCAATTTTGAATAGTGAAATTCTCTTGTACTTCTTTATCATAGTTTCATGATACGTATCTTGTATCTATTATACATCAACTAGATAGACGGATGCCTTCCTATCTTTCTTCTTTCACTCATAGCTATCTGACTGTGAGGATTCCCCATAGGCTAGGAAAGGTTAGTAATAGGCTCAACTACAAGTCTTGGAGCTAGGCAGCTCAGTATGAGGGGCATAAATCGAAGCTCACAATGGGGATGCCTGTTGAATTCCTTTAGTAGGAGCAGGAATTACTAGCTCGACCTTAAGGAAGAGGTCCGAAGATGCGACTAGAACTGAAAGAAGAGGAAGGCCACTTGACCGAATAGGAAGGGGTGCTCGACCCCCTGGGTAGGACTTGGGGTATTCGACCGAAGCCAGTAAAGTTTCCACACCTGAGGGTGCATCTGCATCAACCTATTTTCTTTCATCACAAGAAAGGGACAAGCGAGGGTTAGGGGAGGAGTGGCCCCTGAGAAGACCATCAGAAAGCCAGCTTTGAAGCGTCATCCCTTCCCGAAGTCTGATGTTTATGCGTATGTTTCGGCCTGAAGTCTAGTAACCTATTTCTCACAAAGAGAAAGAGTTGGAAACGGGTCTCTCGCCGTGGACCTGCCTAGATCAATGCGCCAACAATGCTCCTCTATCGCCCTTCTCGGGTTAGTTTCGTTTAGCCCCCTTCTTTAGCTTTGGCAATTTCACCCACCCGTCACCTAACGAGAAGGTTATTAGTACCATACAATGAATTCGATTCCTATCTTCTATCTATTATACATCAACTACCTAGAAGATAGGTAGTTTCTAATAAGATAATCGAATCGAAGAAGTAATTAAAATAAGATAAGACTAATAGAGTCCTGAGATAATAAATCGAACTATCGAATCTGCTTCTTGCTGGCTTGCTGGAATAAGCGGCGTTGGTCCTACCCTGCACGACTTCTTCTTATCGTAGCACTTCTTCTTCGTAAAAAGAACATGATTCTCCTTCTTCTTCGTAATTATAGATTTACCCTGGGAAAAGATATGCTTTAAATAAGCTTGAAAGCCTTGTAAGACCCTTTTTCTCATTCTTTAGATAGTATAGAGCGTCTTCGACAGGCATGTGTTAAGCATAATCCCTCACTTACGGCACACTTACTATATCTATCTGATTTTGATAACCTTCTTGACAAAGGTCAAACTTTGCTTAGCCAAGAGGAAGCCCAGGTAAAGCATTGAGAATGCCAGATCTCAGCTAGAAGAATCTCACGATCAGAACTCTTGATAGGGGATCACCTTCTCGGGAGCCGTTTACTCAAGTTTAATAGCCCTTTATCGAGCTCTGAAAGAAGACCAAAGAGGACTAAGAGCTAAATTCCAGAGACAGCTTAAGGGGATTCTAAACCTTTTTTTGCTCCGGGTCGTCAGCATTCGGAAGAGAAAGAGTCCTTGGCGCCTTGTAAGGAATGAACAATCGGTGCAGTCTCATCTCAGTAAGAGTAAGTGACGATTCCCCGACGCTACGATATGAATAGAAAACAAGCAATGCCCAATCGGTAAGAGAGGTAAGGGCTTTAGCCTCAGGCCGGTGACGGAGTGTAGAATGCGGGTAGAATACGGGTGGGGATTCGGGTTATAGGTTACAGTTTACCTCTCCCTTTGACTGTCCCGTGTAGGTTACGCTTTTTGGAGAGAGAAGAGTCTTAGTATTAGAAAGGGGTTAAGCGCCAGTCGTTAGGAGTGGGAGCCGGTGGTTTAAGACCAGGGGAAAGAGCTTCGTTAGGAATGATTGGAGCTAGGGGGTAACTGATTCGCAGAAGCAGCTGCTGGTTTAGCAGGAACAGCTACAAGAACTTTTGCAGCAGCAGCAGATAGAGCTTCAGCAGGAACAGGAGCTGCTACAGTTGCTGATGCGCTAGGATCCAACTCGAATGTGTTAAGCATATGCTTTTTGCCACTTAAGAGTAGGGGGGTTGGAAAGATTGAATCTTTAATCTCTATCTCTTCCCGTTACTCAATTACATTTACATCGACCCAGAGAGTAGGGAGTTTGGGCACGGCCCCAGCGAATAGAAGAGAGGTTTCTCGCCCAAAACAAAAGGTTCCAGTGGAACAAGGCTTAACAGCGCCCGAAAGAGGTGGTTGGGTCGATCAAGCCCTAGAGTAGGAGTGGGAGCGGGTTCGGGGTAAAGAAGGAAAGAAAGGGTTCTCACCCACCAGCAGCGGTAAGAGGACTTTCTCCACCAGCAGCGGGAATACTTGAGAATAAGGGGTTTGGGGCCAACTCGAAAAGCTATTATATGACCACAAACATGCTCGCTACGGCCTTCATCGGCAGCAGTTGGGTGAAAGTACATGGGGAGGTATGAAACAGGAATTTATCATATATCTCATGTGCCCTCGAGAAGGGGAAGGCTTAACAGCACCTCGCTCTAAAGACTCTTTGGGCGGGTGCCTGGAAGAATCTCACTCAACCTTAGGGGAATCAGGCTTTGGCGCGAGCTAGCAAGAATCAAGCTGCGCACCTTTCTTTCGAATCTCTCTCTCTCTATTTCATCTTCGATACCGTTTGTGATCCATGACTCCTAGCGCAAAAGCCACTATTGATTGGTCAATTACATCGAACCTTCGAAAGCAGGGGGCAGCAATGGCTGCAGCGTAGGAACTACAAAGTTTGAGTCCCTTATGACTACACCTCGACTGTCTTTGATAGAGATTTCCCTCCTAAGGGGATAAGCCAGGATAGACTACCCGCTCTTAGACGGGAATAGAAAGAGAAAGCTAGTCTCTGACCCTGTATCTGGTATGTATATGCTTTTCTCATCTCGGTGAGCCATAGGATTGGATTTGACGACTCCTCTATCCATAGTTAGGGATGAGCTGACGACCATGCTACACACGCAGGCCCGGCACCTCCGGTTGGCGCATTCGGTAAAGTCTTCCGCTAGCTGGCGTATAGCAAGAAAGAAAGGTAGCGTATTCTTCCTTCTAGCCTTTTTTGAAAGCTGTCCAAAGGATCTAAGGGCTATTAGCCGATCTAACTATGAGCAAGCTCTTGTATGAGCAGGCGAGTCGGCTATCTCGTCCCTTGAGCGATCTATCCCTGCTTTTGTTTGCTCCTTTTCAAATTCAAAAGGGCTTCCTGCCTTTCCGTCAAAAGCAACTCCCACAGAAGAGGGATTAGGATGTTAGGCCTAGTACTGATATACTGATATTAAGGGGAGCCCTCCACTTAAACTAGGCCTGTTCTACGATGTCATAGGGTCCTTTTCTATCGAGTAGTCACTCTTAACCTACTTCTCTGATGATATTAAGAGTTCGAGGGAAAGATCACGCCAACAAGCAGCCTTTTCCATCGTCTTTCGCTGAGCCTGGTGTGAACTTATTCCTGCTATTCCTTTTCCTAGAAGGATCACTCCGGGTTGATTAAATGATTCTTTCGACTTAACTGTTAAGCTAATCGTTCTGTCCTACTTGACTTTATTAGGATACCTCACCCTAAGGTTACTTAAGCCATGCCCTTCCTTTCCTCCCAAGACCGGATACGCAGCTAAGAAGAGAAAGAGCCGGGTCAACTACCTTGTTTTAGCTTTAGAGAATCTAGTGAAAGCAGAACCCACCCCTTAAGGAAGAGTAGGAGAAGTTGGTAAGTAGATTCCCATTCCCCTGTATTCCTTCTTTAAAGCCTTGAACCGCCATCTCAGGTATCCTTTCCTCTAGTTAGTAACTTGGCTCCCTCTTCCTTCTAGGTGAAGATTCTAAACCAATAGCAGCCTTTCTCTCATATAGGAAAGCACTGCTGCAACTTTCTTATAAAAAAAGACCGGGTTCTCGAATCCCCTGCTAAGAAAAGGAGCTCTGGTACTTTCTTAAAGGGAAGGATTTGACAAAGAGAAGAAGGGCCACTAGGCTTCTTTGCGCAATTGAATCAAATCAATGGTTAACCCACATACAGAATATAATAGGCTGCTAGGAAGGAGGACTCTGATGCCACATCTTCACTTGACTTCAAGCAGGAAGTAGACCTGCCGAGCTGTCTGAAGCCTTTAAGAGTAGAAAGAAGGTTGAGGCTGCCTTGTAGGAATTTACTTTTTTTCAAGTGCTTGGGTAAGAGACTGGGTTACAACTTCATGGTGAGACGTCTAAGCCAACTTTGGAAACTGAAATCACCGTTTATGGTTACTGACCTGGGCAATGACTTTTTCTTGGTTAAGTTTGAAAGTGAAGAAGATTATGACCATGTGCTCTTTGATGGTCCTTGGATGGTGGCTGACCAGTACATTACGGTGAGGCAATGGCAACCCAATTTTTACCCTGATGAAGCTTCTATTGAGACAGTGGTGGTTTGGGTGAGGCTTCCGAACATTCCCACTGAGTACAGTACTATGACAAGCTTTTCTTTCCTGTGGAGGTTAGGGAATCCAATGAATGGAATTGGGCGAACTATCCAAATAGACGAAGCTACTGAGTCGAAGTCAAGGGGAAAGTATGCTCGTATCTGTGTTGAAATTGATCTGAACAAGCCATTACTATCCAAGTTCCTCTTGAGGAGGAGAATTAGACGCATCGAGTATGAGGGTCTCCACCTCATTTGCTTTGGGTGTCGGTCCTGGAAAGCTTTTTGGGCTATCCTTTCTAGTCCCAAGCCCAGTTGGAGAGCCTTACCTTCAAACTAGAAAAAGAAAGTTCTAGCAGGAAAAGGCAATTTCTTTCTGTATCCTTTGAATAGAGCCTACTTTCGTAAAGTAAAGAAGGCCTTCCCTTGACCATTATGCCCAGCCCATGTCACATAGCATAAGGAGAATCCGCATATTTGTAGGGAAATCCAACTCCTAGCCTTATAGACTGAAACCTCACCTGAAAGCGAGAGCAAAGGAAGCCGACTTGAATTTCCCTTGGCTTTCTTTATTCTTATTTACTTAAATGAAAGACTTAAAAGGAAAAGCCCGGCCAAGTTCTTCTAAAGTCATTCTTTCTTCCAAGGAGCGATTGCTTGTTGGGAAGCGAGCTCAACCTTCAGTTATGAGAAAGGAGCCTAAGGTTAAGCTCACGAGACAAAGCGAGTGCTCTTTACATAATGTACGTAAAGAGAGCGTCTTTACCCCCGAAGTTCGACTTCTTTTCTTCGGGACTGAAGACCAAGACTTCATATTGAGACAAGATAAGGGGAAGCTTAAGCTAGAACTTCGCAGGCTGGGAATCGGTGCCCCTAGGCTCATGAAAGAAGAGGTTCCTGCTGCGGGGGATAGAATATGATTCCGAAAAGGAGATTGATTGAAGTAAGGCAGGGCCAAAGCTTCACCCGCGTCAGACTCATAAGAGGCAATGTTAATAGTTATTCATTCCCCACCCCGATATGTCAAAGTAAAAAGGCTTCCCTAAGCTTGAAGAAAGAATAAAGTCCATCAGAAAGCAGAGGCGTTTCAATCTGAGTTATATCTATTTATTATAGATTTTTTTAAAGTATACAGAAAATGTGATACACCTTAACCCAAGAGCTCCTAGAGCCGGTAAACGTAAGGCTAAAAAAAAGAACTCTGTTTAGAGGCGGAAAAGAGTTGCATCCGACCCCAGCAGCGAGACTAGTGTAAGCATCCTTGTAGAAGCACTGATGGAGTTCCCTACTATATATCTGCTTTCTTATTCATTTCCGCCCGGACACACATTTCACCTTCGTTGATTCCGTTCGAAAGATAAGTTGGCTTAAGCTGCTCAGAGCAGATGGTGAGTCTTGCCTCGCACCTTCTCTCTCGAAATCAGTGATTGAATATATAGTAATAACTACCTGGACTCCCCTTCTTTTACCAGTCTCCTGGATACCCTTTTTTTTACGACTACAATTTGAATAGCTCTTTCGGACTGGTGACTTTCTCTCTCACGTTAATCTTTCTTTACCGAGAAAGAAATGCTGGGATCTCTTTCGATAAAAGCTACTTATTTTACATGGTATGATGTCTTCTTGCTGTGATACGATTCGGGCATCCTTGACTCTTGACTGCTCCCAAACATGCTAGGTAAAGTACTAGATCAAACTAGAAAAGCAGTGGGCTCTCTCATTCACTGTGCATAGATTTTTCTTCCTATCGAGTGCTTGCTGCCCGAAAAGATCTTTTTTTTCTAGGGGTAATAGTCCCACTAATGGAAAATGGGCCCATGGACCAAGATCTCGATCCAGCCCAGAGTCAGGGAGGAAAAGGAAATCCGGATGAAAGGGCTAATTCCTTTTTCTTCTTTCTACTTCTTTAGCTGGTGCTAATGGACCTCTATTTAGGGGTTTGATTCTTCTGTGGCAACACTCTACTCTGACTTTCAATTTGTGTAAAGGAAGTCAACAAAAAACCTAAAGAAAGCAAAGCAGTTTTCTGGAATCTCCCCGGCTATTGAATCAGCGAAGACTTAGGTATTTGTATTCCCGACTCGAATGGAGGTAGACCTTCTACTAAAGTAGAGTCAGCACCATATACTGACTAAGAAGGTAGCAGCTACAGAATCCAGTTGATAATAAGAAGGCTCACTTTACTGGCTGGGAGTTCTACTTTCTACAATCGAACATAAGCCCTCTTCTACTTGCTTTTCTCCCGTAGTAGCTTCACGTCCTCCCATCTTATTCAAGAAACGGTATTTCACTTCTCTCATCCCACTATCCATTTACTATTCTTAGACTATTATACCTGCTTCGAGATGATAGATCGGATGAAAACAAGAGAGAAGGAGTAGCTATAGGGCTCACGAACTGACACGAAGAAAACGACATTGGAATTTGTAAAGAAAAAGAAAGCGATTCCCGATCCTTCTGTTGTCACACGAATTGCTCCTTGTTGAATCAGCTCTGTGAACAAGAAAATGAATGGCTATAGAGGAATAGCACCTTGTAAGGCTCAATGGAGGAATAAGCGGTGTTCTCTTATCTGCTGTTGCCGTTGTTGCCACTGTTGTCGGAATAACTGCTTTTGGTGGTACGGGCATGGCTTAAGCCAGCTCCAGAGCCGAGGATCGGTTATTGCGTAGGTAGTGAAACGACCGATAGACTGGTTCGCTAGCTGTGACGATAGGAATTTCGGGCTTAGGCTCTTCTGTGTACCCAGAGAAAGGCATTACAGGGCTTAGGTCTTCAGTTGCTTACTCTTTTTTTTCTACGACCGAGGGAGAAACTGTGAATGCTGCCATTGAATCTCTTGAGTTTGGTTAGAAATCGCATAATAGAAGAAACTCCGATTCCTATGAGTCCTCCTGCCCTGCCCACTCTTCACTCATGTTTTTATGTAAACAAGCGGTAGTAGGGAAAGCTGCCTTCTTGATAGCTTCCGACCGACATCTTAGATAGACAAGACTTTAACTATGCTTCTCAGACGACTGGAGTGCCACAGGGAAGCCCTCTCTCGCCAATGCTCATGAACATCTATTCCAGTCCAGGATCAAGGCCTTTCTTGAGACGGAGGAAGGGGTTCGGTACGCTCGATACGCCGATTACTTTCTCATCGGCATACTAACTAAGGCCCACTCCGACCAAGTCACCGATCGCTTTATGTCCCTCTGGCCTTCACTTTACGCTCATTCGGGGGATTTAAAAGCCTCTGATTCTGAGGTCAAACATTGCACTTATTAAGAACTCGCCCTTTGGGCTAATTTGGCGACTAGAGAACTCCGCCGATGCATTGAATAAGCTCCAGTCTTGCATTCCTACGTCCGGAATGCGTAAGCTGTCCAGTATTAGATCCTGCATTTCTTAGCTTCAAGTGTGGAGGACCATTCCCGATGGTTTCTAAGTCGTGGGATCATGTAAGCGGCAAGCGCGGGATCAACTACTACTTATATAAAGCACAAAATGTAAGCAGTTCATAGAAAAGCTATTATTCTTAGCAGATAGAGATTCCTATAATAAGTATGATAGCACGATCAGCGTCCAATAGACTGCCATTATCGAGCCAAGGATCTGTCCAAAATCTGGTAGAGGTGCCGTTTCAAATGATGTGACGAATCAAGGGTTTAGCTTTCTCTCTTACTCGGAGAAGACCTCTCTAGCCTCAAGAAGAACTATGGTGCGGATGAACTAGCTCTGGCAGATGAGCCATATCTGGATCTTGCTTCAAGAAGGTTGCAACAATCTCTTTCTATAGCCTTCCTTAGGTTTAGGTCTTGCATTGGGATCGTCCAGTAAAGCCAGAAGGATTTAGAGGTGCTTACCCTTCTGAGTCAAAGGTAGTTGAGTTGGAGTGAACCCTCTTATTAATGATGGAATAGACTTGTCTTAATAGCGATATGTGTAAAAAATACAATCCCACCGCCTAGCATTAGGCATTCAATCAATGCTTTCGCTCGCTCGCTTTGCTCACGGAAAAGGAAGAGGACGAGGCCCCTAGCAATAGGGGGTTTACTTACTTGCTTGTAAAAACAGAGAGTGATGCCCAGAAAGCAGCTAAGCAAGAACTGGGAGAAGACTCACACGAGACCCAAGACTCAAGGATGGAAGTAGCGAAATCAGCAATCGAATCGAAAGCCGCAGCCGTAGTAGATCTACGATCAAAGCAGAAAACAAGTCAAAGGAGACTTGCCCTGAGACCCGAAGTAAGTAGCCACAAGGGAATCGCGAACCGGAAGTGAGCTTGTATTCACATCTCGTTTTCCAATCTTGCAAATTCAGTCACAGAGAAAGGACAGCTAACGGTAGCTAGACCAGAGCTCTTAAGGTCAACCCTTACACAACAGCCGATACAATGAGTTAAGCTAAAACATAGGACAAGCCGAGCTAATCGATGGCTCCTAGCCTATAGTGAGACTTCCTATTTTGCCATTTCACTACTTTTCCAGTCAAGCCCTATTCTGCGCTACAATCCACACATACCATACACGGAAACCAGAGTCTCCTTTCGCTGAAACCCCGCCTCATTACCAGATTTGCTCTCATTGCTCTCGTTGCTGACACCAGGACATCTCCGATATTGTATTCACCGAAGTGCACACTGAAGCATCAGACTATGTCATTGGAAGAGTATTGATCCAGGAGGGGCGCCCAGTAGCATATGAGAGCCGGAAGCTCAACGAGACAGAAAGGCGCGGTCCAAGAGAAGGAGATGACAGCAATAGTGCACTACTTGAGAACGTGGAGGCGAGTCACGATTCGTGGTCAAGACGCATCAAGAACCACTTAGATCTGAACTAAGCAATGATGTTGAATCTGAAGGAGAATAAAATGCGGAATCAGAGAACTTGCGATGGGATGCGCGCATTAGCATTATTCGAGCCGCGATAGAATATAACGAAGGAGGCATTAGGGTTGATGTTCCTGAGTTTCATAGGAGTCAAAATCCCGAAGAATTTCTGAATAGCTTCGAAAATTTGCCCTATGAGGAAAGAAAACACCGACATATAGTTGAAATGGATTTGGATGAGAAAGAGTTCCGTACCAAAGCATCTATGGGTTGAAGCATTCACTACTGCAGTGTATTTAATCAACAGATTGCCATCTTCTGTTATCAACATGCAATCTCCGCTTTCTGCTCTTTATGGTCGTGATACTTTTCAGGGGGAGGTCACTACCCTTTCTGATACATCTGACTGGTTTACTTTAAAGAAATTTTCAGAGCACAGTTCCGATAGTAAAGTTCAAAGTGCCGATAATTCATGTTAAAAACCAAAATCTCTCTGTTTGCCGCGGAGATCTTTCCTTGGTCAGGTCTTCTGCTTTAAATAGTCCTCATTGGTATGCGGTCATGAAAGAAGAACCTAGTGCACTTCATCACAATGACACATGGGATCTTGTTCCTAGAGACCCAGAGATGAATGTTGTTGACTGGAGGGCTTTTGGGATGCATTATAGCACAGGCCGTGACTACGTTTTACCGTTGATTGATGCTGTGTATCGCACGTTCTATTTGTTTATTTAGTGTTACTTATCTAACTAATTGAAAGCGCCTATGAATGAATTCCAAGAAAGCGTCCGTTCACGTCAGGGTCCGAAGGAGGCTTTGACTTCTCTTTTTGAATCGAGATTGGGTTGGTGTTCAGTAACCCGTATTGTATCGAAAAGAATGCACATGTGTAACCCCAGAAAGCCCTTTGAAAGCACATCTTTAGCCTGGCCCAAGTAAAGTCAGCCTAAAGAGCCCAAGCGAACTAGAGTCCCTAATCATGTGATCAGATGCACCTGTATCAATTATCCAAGTATTATTCTTCGAAGATGCTATGCTGAAAAAACAGTGGCCTTACCAACAATACCTGGATGTGCAACATTAGCAGTGGGCGGAGATTGTTCGTTTGTTATGGTCGTTGTCATCGCCTTTCCATCAACCTTCTTCCTCGGCTTCTTCGTGAAATCCCACCATTCAGGATAACCAATGATCTCGTAACACCGCTGTTTCGAATGTCCTGTTTCACCACTGTGACTACACGAGAGGCCGCTAGATTTCTTGCCTATGCTGTTATTCTGTTTCTTTGATGAAGCGTGTGTTGAACCGTGCTGAGAGTGGTTAGCCATCATCGCTGTGCTCTCCGGAATCAGTTGAGCGCCCCCCATTGTTCGTCGCTGCTGTTGCTCCCTACGGATATACGCATATGTGCTCTCCAAATCCAGTTTTGGATCCTTTCGTAAAACCTCCCCACGAACTTGATCAAACTCAGGGTCAAGTCCGCTGAGAAAAATGTGAACGCGAAGCCGAGCCATCGCTGAATGTAACTGGACCACTCCTTCTACGGTGTCTTCTTGAGACCGAGACCTATGATCGATTTCCTGGAAAATAGAAAAAAGTTCATTATAGTACGTCGATAACTGTCGACCATCTTGTTTGGTGGAAAACGATCGCTTGTTCAATTCGAAGAGACATGTCTCATCTGATCCATCGTAAAAGGTCTTTGATACAGCCTCCCAAATCTCCTTGGCTGTGGAGAGACGAATAAATCGCTGCATCAGCGTCGGGCTCATTGAGTCAATTAACCAACTCTTGACTCTGTTGTTTTCGGTAATCCATGCTCCAAGACTCGGATCTCCGGTTGTCGGTTTTGCCCTTTCTCCAGTGAGGTACCCAGCCTTGTTGCGAGCGCTAATACGCATTTCCATAAGTTGAGACCATAATGGATAATTGGTCTCATCCAAGATAACACTCGTCGGAAACGCAGAATTATCTTGGTGCACTACAATTTGTGGAGTCAGCGTTGGAACAACAGGGCTAGTTTGTGTCTCTGTTGGAACGATCGAACTGGGGTTCGCCATGTGTCTGGATTCCGTCTGGGTTCGTTGATGATGGCGTCGTTCGAGGATGCGTGGCGTTGTTTGAGGATGCGTGGCGTCGTTTGGTGGTTCTGCGTCGTTCGAAGATGGTGTCTGGGTTGTCGGACCGTGTTCGTTGTTCAGTCCGTCTGGTTGCCGAGAGTCACCGGAGTCGCCTTCGCTGCCGTCTGGGTGAGTGATTCGTGGATGACAACAGTGGCACTTCGTGGATGCTTCGTCTGAGCTTCGTGTCGTTTAAAGGGGCTAAACGACAACAATACGAATTCAGATGCTTCGTGTCGTTTGAATGCTTCGTCTGCAGAAGCAGTGTGCTTGGTGAGGTAAGGCTGATTTGTGAATACAAATTCGAAGGCTTAATTTCAGAGACTCTGCTCTGATACCATGTAAACAAGAAATTTGTGAATACTCCGTTGTATATTTCCTCCATATGATACAGCATATATAGACATATTACAAGAAACGGAAACTACATGAAAACTCCAGGAAAAGAAATTCTAGGAAACGCACATCTCTAGAATCAATTCCATTTAATCACGTAATCAATCCTAAAGAATATGCTAAAAATAGCTTCTGCCGACAGTCAATGTGAGTTGCTGCTTGATTATTACAGAACATTCTCTTAGGATGAGACCACCTCAACTCCAAGTTCATTTAGTAAGGTTTTCAGCCAAATAAGCTCACAAGCAGTGTGAGCCATTGCTCTATACTCTGCTTCTGCACTCGACCGTGCGACAACTGTTTGCTTCTTATCTTACTCTTACACGTCACAAGATTTCCACCTAAAAATGTGCAGTATCCAGTCGTAGACCTCCTATCCGTCGGTGAGCCGGCCCAATCCGCATCTTCATAGGCAGAAACAAGAAGATGTCTATTAGAGGCTTCCCCAGGAGACGACTTAAGATACCGCAGAATTCTGTGTACAGCTTCGAGATTAGGGATAAGTGGAGAGTGCACTAGAATCAATAGAATCAGAATCCGATGTGAGTGAGGGTACTATAATGTACTAACCGTAATGACACAACACATAACCCTAAATAACATGTTTCTCTAAAATAGATATCTCTTTTATCTTCTCTGGCTTAAAGGAGAAAAAGGCATAGAGCTCAAACACAGGCTTAGTAAGAGATTCAAAGAGTGTAGTTAGCGGTCCTCGCTCCGGGGATTCGGCTTAGTTTTTTCATCCACACCTAGAAACCGGACTTTCTCATTTCATTAAAGAGAGGGTCCCCGTAGACAACTTTTCAATGGTGGGGTTTTGAATCGGCTTATAGATCACCACTTTTGACTAAGAAGGACCGTATCGAAGCACAGCTATGGAACTTGGAAGCATTTCGATCACAGGTTCATTAAGATAAAGAATCAAAAGATGATCCAAGGCCTCGTATTCGTTATTTTTATGCCTTGCCCTCCTTACCCCTTGAAATGATAGATGTTGATTCCCCTATGGTCAAAAGCTAGTGAGGCATTTTATCCTCTATGGATACAGCACAAGTGGGAATAATCACTCCCCGTCAAACCTGACTTTCATATGTGGGAAAGCGCATCTCCAATTACCGATATCTAGAAATACATAGAGAGAGGGAATGGTGAAGTTCATCTCGCCGGTGGTCAGTAAGAGCAGTTCCCAGTCGTTACAGCTGGCTAGTTGTAGTCCTTCCCCTTCTCGTCTGTCAGCTGACGACGAAAGAGGGCCTACCTAAGGATAATGATATCGCTATCTCACAAAGTGCAGTTCTCCTTCTGTCAATGGGCGGGAAAGCAGGTAGTTGACTACTCGACCAAAGAAAGACCGTCAAATGGGCATAATCCAAAGGAAAAAAAAGATTACAATAAGGAAGAAAAGCAGAACGAAAGAAAGGACTCCCCCATCTATGCCTTGTAGATGAAGACTACTTATAAGGCTGAGGAAAAAGCACAGAAGGAGAAGGTGTCTTACCCTTGCAGGTTTGACGGGGTACCTGAAGTGAAACAAGAAACATGAAACTTGTGCGATAACCTGCAGGGGATTTACTAAATTCCCCTTTTCGATTTCCGGAAACATCAGCTTGTAGCACCAAACAAAAACTCCAAAACTCGCTATTAGGAACCCAATCTGCAAAAAAAACATGATATGTCCTTCTAGCGCTTCTAGCGTGAAAGCTCTTTTCATCTTCTGGAAAAGCCATGTCTCCCGAACCCTTTCTTTCGTCCTTTCATATACCCCCCCCAAAAAAAGTATATATATAGATAGAGAAACCAAAAACCAATAAAAACAGGTAAATAAGAAGAAACAAAGAAGGTCAGGCAAAGCTATATATGGGTTCACGATTCACCGAGACTCCGGGATGGAAAACGATTCTACGATTACACGATCCAATTCTGCATTTCCCAATTAGTCAGATGATTCCTCGACATTGGATTCTCCTTCTCCAACAGCGGCAAGAGATCGTACGTATGCATCGACATCGTCCGCGATTCGATAGCATAGGGAAGCATGGAATCGGACGCTAGCTTCTCTCTTTTCTGAAGTGCGCGGTGCTTGACACATGCAGTTTCATATTTAATATATGCCCTTCTCGTCGACGGGAGTGAGTGCACTACGAGGTAATGCTAATGAAATCAATTCCATAAGCTAATAACATCCATTTATCTTATCCGATCGGAGCATAAAAATTCTTCATTAGGACTGAAAGCTGAGCTTAGTAAGGTGCGGAGCGGTGATTGACCATTAATTCTGTAACATAGGAAGAGGCTTCCCGAAACCATGGATTTCATGTCTATCGCTTTAACATCCCTTGTTTTGAGCCTAAAGAAGCTATTTTCACAGATTCTCCTTAATGAGCTGATGAGACTTCCTGTCTTGACTGGTAGGCACAATCGCTTGAGTCTAGTTCTTGAGCGAAGGAATCGCTTTCAATGACAATTTCTCTTTAGCAATCAGCCCTCTTCAAGCTGTCGAATATAGATTCACGTCTTAGAAAAAATGTTAGGAATACCTGGTATTCTCCGACATTTACCCGGCAATCTTCGACAAAAGCATACCATTTCCCTACTCTAAATATAGCCTCTCCGATCGATTTCGTACCGTCACCGACTCCGCCATCAGAGAATCAAAGCTTTGAGTCAGTTCCTCTCGCTGCTTCTCTTCTCAGCATCTGCCAGTTCTTCTTACTCTTCTTACGAGCCGGCCTTCTGTTCACGCTTCGTCTTTTATCTCCTCCCTATATTATATCCCTAGCACGAACCTCTTGTTCGAGCTTCTTACTACGCTGAAAAAGGAAGAACTCAAGCAAAACCAGCACCGGGGTACAAGTCATCAAGGAAAGGAAATGCGCTCAGTCAGGTGCGCCAGTCACCCTTGGTCCTATAATGTATAATGCATATGAAGCCGGTGACGGTGAAGCTACCTGATCCGTATCAAAAGAGGAAGCATTCGTTTAAATCAAAGTATATCGAAGTCAGTCACAGCTAGACGGTTCTTCGCTAGTGAAGTCGTAGTTGGGGTTCGTTGGAAGAAGAGGCAAAGCGGATTGGAAGCAGGGAAAAGACCTTCCTCAGTTTAGTCCGGCCGTCTCGAAGTAATGAAAAGGAGTAATGAATTCGATTGCCCGAGTTAATGAAAGTAGAAAGAGATTCGATTCATAGGAAAGCGGGGATTTTGAGTAGTAGCTCTGTTCGATAGTGGTTCCCGCTCTTCGTTGCTCCGGGCTTAATGGTTTGGACTGACGTTCCAGTTGTGACATCAAAAAGTGGTTTGGCAAGGAAGGGTGTGGAGCTGGTTTAGTGGCCTGAAAGAGCCGGGCCAACGTCTATGGGTGCCCAGGCGGCTATGTCAAGGTGTAGTTAGAGCCCGTGTAGGCATAGGGTGGGTAAGCAATCCCACTTTCCAGATAGGAGTAATAATCTGATACATTGGTGGAACCAGAGTGGATCTATCTTGAAATTGAATAACAGTAATGTCGTAATGTCTTCTTCTGCACCTGCTATATCAATTGTACATGGAAAGAACATAATCGTTCTCACGTAGCGATCGTATCTTCTTAGCAGTCCTACGGGATCGATCGAATCCCGCCCCAACGGGAGCAGCGGAATCAACTGACTAAGCTATTTCGGTAGCTGGCATCGCTAACAATGAAAGCCAAACCTAATGAGTTCTCCGACGGCAGATGAGAGCTTCTCCGGGCAACAAGTTCAGGAGTTCCAAAGTCCAAAGTTATTTCACTGCTTTGACGAGTTGTTATTAGATAGGCATCCGAATCATCAACAAAAGCATCATTTGCGGCTACAGAGTAAGCAGAAAGAGAAGAAGAACCGGAAGAGGGCAGAAACAGCAGACGAAGATGATACCGCAGCATCAACGGAAGTCGTTTGATACGCATAAGTGCTTTCTAAGGTGGTTGTTGGTGTGGCATCATCTCACTCATCGCTAACAGTGTCAAAGTCAACAGCTTCAAAAACCACACCTTCTGAGTTCGGGGAGACCAGTGAAGAGCGAGAAGAGAACTCAAAACAAGGGCGTAAAGCAACTCGTCTCTAATAGAGCATGTTGTTCGGAGTCAAGATCAATAAGGACAATGCATTCGGATGCTTCATTTAGGAGGAATTCCAGTACATCATGGCGTGGATAACAATAAAGATAACCAAATGCAAATGGTGAAATGAATGAGATTTTTGAGAGGGAAAATCTTTCACTTTGTTAAGATAGGTATCTCATAGCTCATCCTCCGTATTCCCTGTATTCCAATCGAGCTGTTGAAGTTTCATAAAGCAAGGACCCCCGAATAAGAAAGTGTCAGCGAGCTACTCCCCGAAAATGCTCGTTACTTAAGTGTTGGCAATTTGAAGCCTTCCGGGACCCACATTAGCACGGGCCCCTCACTCAAGGGCTCGGTCTAACAAGAGTAGCAGACACACACCTTATATCCCTAGAAAACAGATAAAGATGCTTAAAGGGAACAACAACATTCAAATACTAAATGCATACTAGAGTAGATAAGGGTTAATGGCTAGGACTAGGAGAAGAGGAATGAACTGAAAATCTCACTAAAAATAGATAATAAGAAGTATATATCTAGTAGTGAGGCTCACGAGTCAAGTAAGTACTCTAGTTGTGAGGCAAAGCGCTTTCCAGCGGGCAAGGCAGAGGCGAGATCCCAAGGAAATTCAGTAGGCTCGATCAAAGCAAAGGGAGAGGCAAGTGGAATTGATCTTCTCATAGGTGGCCGGCCCATAATTAGTGATTCTCCTCTTTTTCACAAGCATGAGTAGGCACCAGAAGTGTTGGGAAAGTCATCCGTGTTGGGCCTTGTCATAATCTCTAGTCTAGGTGATCTCTTCCGGAATGAACTCCAGTAGGGTCGACCAATGTAGGCAGCCCTTCTCCTCGCCCCGGGGATCTATAGCAGCTTTATCTCTCACCTCTGACTCGTTGGAATGCATTAAGATCCGTTTTCTTGCTTAAAATCCTTGCCTAAAAAAAAGGTCGGTTGACTCAATAGTGGGGCTGAACCCATGAACTTACGTGAAGGGGCCTTATAGCTCGCGAGAAGAGCCATTCTCTTTCTATATTCAGTGTAGTAGCCCTTCTTACTAAAGTAGCTTATACGAAGAGTGGGAACAAGTTTCATGCAATTGAATTAGGAGTAGGGGTGCCTAAGCTGATAGCACTACTTGATGAACCCACTTTCTTATTTCTTAATATAGTGCAGTATCGGGGTGAATCGATTGGTATTTCTGAGCCTCCGCATCATCCCATTTCCTGGGGCGCAGGGCTGTATGAGCGGGAGCTGCATGTAATCACGAGAATAAGGTGAAGATAGCTATTTGTTTAGTGCTTGCCTCTTCTTTATAGTTCTGATTGGGTTCTTTTCCGCTTATCGATAGAGATCTTGATCCGTGTCTCTCAAAGTCTTCCTTATGTTTTTAGGTGAGAGAGAAGTAGCTGCCCCGTGATGAATAAGCCTGGAATCCCGTCTAAGAATCTCTCTGCTGGAAATTTGGAAAGGGAGAGCCAGTGGCTCCGGTTTTATATCTTTGAGTAGGCCACGAGAGAAGAGTACGAAGATGGAAGAAGGGGTAGAGAGCCTGAATCTTTAGCTAAGTGGGCGGCCAACTTCTTGGAAGAGTATGGAAATGCAAAGAGGACTGATGCAGCGAGGACACTTTAAGTGAACTGCAGATGGCAGCCGCCCCCTCATAAGTTTTCTAAAGTGAACTTTGACGCGGCAATAGGGAACGATGCTTCTCTTGGTGTGAGAGTCGCGATACGAGATGATAAGGGTCAGGTGCTAGCTTTGTTCTCATCAAGGGCACGACAGATTCCTTTTTTTCGGATAGTATGGCTGCTCGTGAAGCTATGATTTTCGCGCGAGACACTGGTCATAAGGATGTGGTATTGGAAGGTGACTCAAGCTTGGTCAAACCATTAATGCAAAAAAGAATGAAGAGGTCTGATTCGGGGCTTTGCATTGAAGAGAGAAAAAAGATATCTCTTATATAGAGCCCTCTCATAGCAAGAAATCTATCTTAGAGCCTTCCCAGGTACTATACAGGCTTTCAAACTCACTATCTTGAGTCTTTAGCTCCTTCTTCCTTGTATGGATTGCCCCCTCTAAGACTCCAACAGGCTAAGCAATAGATGAAGGGGTTTACCCCGAGACTGATACATATTAAACGGAAACAGCTATCTATTAGGTTGATACTGATAGCTATACATATTCAAAAACATATTGTTGATAAGCGATAATGCTATATCCTTATGATGTAAAGAAATGTACCTTCCCTGGTAAACAATATTCAATATTAACTAGTTGCTTAGCTCTTATAATTTCGATCGAAAGACCCTCTTTTTTATCCTTAGCCTAGCTCTCCCAGAGAAAGATTAGAAAGGTCGAATAAAAGCAACTCCCACTCGGGAAGTATCAGATTAAGCAAACACTCAAACCGATGAGAAAAGAAGGACTGGTAGGGATGGAACAGAAGTAAAACGGGGTCTCGCAAACTCCCACGGGACAGAATGCTATAGAAGAAGCTCCGAATCAATCAGCTGGTGAAGCTGGATATGAATAGACTTCAGTAGCAAGGTACGCTCGGTAGTTCGTTAGGAAAGAATAGGAAAGGGAAAGAGATCGTTAGCACACTCTAATCAGAAGGGGCGAGCAGCTCTAATCTCAATGGACCTTCTTGAGCTTTGCTTCATTATTTCCATTTCTGTTAGAAAAATAGCTTGTAGAATAGGCCATCGGTTTTTGTTCCTATCAGGATTGCCCCCAAAACTCGTATTTTCAAGATTTTTATTGCGTCAATCTAACCGTCACGGTGAATCATCAGACTTATCAACTATCTCCTACCCACCGGTTATCGTTTTTCCTCTAAAAACAATAAGCAGATCAGCCTCCGTAAAGAAGGTAGCTAGCCGAGTAATATGAAGGTCAGACTCTTCCTTTATTTTATTTATATAGATCTATAATAGACATTAAAACATTCAAAGAGTTCGCTCCAATAATTAACTGTTTTAACAGGCCCTGAAGATAGCCTAACCACTTCGTTAATGCTAGCCTAGCATAAAGCCCCGCGGGTAGGTACAAAAAGCCATTTTCTCAGGGGAGGAAGAATTCATCCATAGCACTTTGGATCAGAGGCAGACAAGAGCTGCTATCGAAGACTCAGCAACGGGCTTTTAACCACTGAATTTCTCAATACGTTCAATCCGGATCTGTTGCACTTGCTTTCATATACGTTACAGAGAAAGAGGTTAGCAAACACTCCCACTCGTTCAATCTGCTACCCAAGGAATGTCATGCTTTGATCCGTAGGAGACAAAAGTGAAAGAGAAGCTCAATCTCTATTAGAAAAGTAGCATCATACTGGTCCAGCTCCGTAGAAATAGAAATGCCGACGCCTACATTCACTACAATCTTAAGGGAACCGCTCACTGTTCCTACTGGGTGGTGGACGGACGGAGTTTGCTGAGTAGTCATCTAGATGATCTTTGTACCATTGTTATTGATCCGGGGAACCGCTTGTCATTCACAGAAAATAAGCATAAATAACCTTCCTCAAAGTGGTACCCAGGACTCAACCTCTTGTAAATAGGCATTCCAAGGGAAGAGAAAGACTCGCGCTCAAGCAGCTGAGCGGGTTCGACATCTTCTACGTAGAGCTAATTCAAAGGTTCAGTTATGAGGAACCCCAATCTTAATAAACAATTAATGAGAAAGCTGCAAAAAGGAAGGAGTGTATCGTCGTTCTGTAGTTCATTGATTTCATTCAGTATGATCGTCCTTCCCCGATTCACAAGCCCCCTATTCAAAGAATCGACCGAAGCCCCATTCGTGTGAGTCTTTCTATATTGCATTTCTTCCAAGCCTGGCTGGATCAGCTTCATAATCTGGACCGGGTCGCTCCCATTAGCAGGCATTTTACGTCTTTCTGTTGCTATTTGAAACAGACCTCCTCTCCGGCTCTCCGGATTCGTCATCTTCGGGTTCGCCAGGTTTCAATCTCTCTAGGGAGGTATTAATGTACGAGATGCTATTTCCTTTTGAAACTAGGATCACTTTCTCCCTTTGTTTACGATTTTGCTTGAAAGCGATCGGCACTCAATTACATTACTAACTTACACTACGCCATTCTGGTTCTGGTTCAGTAGTTCTTCACTTCGCGAAGTCCTCTAGTCTCGAGATTCTCAATGAAAATCCCTTGTTTCTCTCAACAAATGATAGTGACTGTTTAAGCCCCATACTCCGACATGACAGGAGAGAGCTTCAAGTTGGAATGGGTCGATAGGATCATCCTTGCTTCGACCCTACCTAGAGGAACCGAACTCACTCAAATGGCGAAACTCCCAGCTACTAGAAATCGTAATCTTCTATCTTCTGTTCAGCCAGCTTAAATCGTAGAAATGAAATAATGGAAATAAAGACAGGACCTATATTTACACGTGAGTCGCCTGCATGCTTATACCCCACCCCAAAGAGGGTCATTTGCGCTCTATCACTGATCAGACTGAATTAGCACCTTTTTTAGCACCGGGGCTTTCAAGGCGGAGAGTAGTACTTCGTTCTCTTTCCATATAGTAAGAAGTGTACAAGTAAAGAGCTACTACTCACGAGAAATGTAAAGATTGGATGCGGCCCTGAAACAGCATGTTTCGGTTGTTGGGGCAAATACGAAGTAAAGGACAACCTTTCGAACGTAAAAATTATATAATTAGCACGAAGTTAAGATCCATCTTTATGAGAGGAAAGGTCCTTCTCGATTTACGAACCTGAAGTCTTGAATTTAGACCTTAACTCACCGGCGAGATGTTCGAAGGCCCGTTTCCAACGAGATAGCTGAGAACTTATACGTTCTAGAATGATTCCGAGGATTGCCCTTACCTCATAATGGTAAATTATAGAATGATGCCAATCCTTTGAGGAGTAGGATTTGAGAGAAATTACACTCTTATATTACATTACGAAAAGTAAGGGCCACTTCATTGAGAAGAACTCGTAATTACCAGTTTGATTCGTTTTTGTCTTACTCATTAGTCGTCACTGTCTTCGATATCGGTTGGAATTGATTCTTTAGGTCGCCTACTAGCTCCCACCCTTTGCTATGACCAAACATCCCAAGATGAGCCACTAGATCTAATTCGGAAGAACTCACTAAAAGATCGCCGTCCCTTTTTACGTTACTTCATCAGCATTCGTATCGCCAGATCGAAGACTAACAGGGGGCATTAAATCCCCATTTCCTCTACCCGGGGCTTCGCTCCCACATCAGTTGAATAAGAGACAGATCACTCAGAACTCCAGCTAGAATGCCATAATTCGATTTTCTAACATACTACTATACAAGGCTCAAACCCCTCCTCTTCAATCAGTACGTAGGGGAGAAGGGTAGACCCCAGTTTTTCAATCCTTTACTAGATACAGATGATGTAGACAGAATACGAAGATTCTCCCAGGGTCCGCGATAAGTACCCAATCTAATTGGAAAATTCCCATCATCTTCCACTCGCGCCGGTTCTCGCTCTTTATAGCAGCTTAGCCCGCTTCGACCAGGAATCTGTCAAGCTAGTAGCTAATAAGAGAGTCTCACCCTCCCGCGTGATCCCGCAGCGCAAGCATCTATCGATCTCATCCATAAGGAAGATCCTGAGTCATCACCTTATAACAGAAAAGTAACCCCATAATCCCACACTGGGTAAGGAAAGAAAGTTCCAGTAGCTTCCACTTTCTTTCTCCCGGGATAAGAATATAAGTCCCGAGCTTTAGTCTAGTTTTCTCAGTTGGAGATGGGATTTGATTCGAATGAGGCTTTCCCGTCCCGCTATGACTCAAAGATGGTAATAGATGGGCCTCATCTCAAAAGGTAGAGGAGATCACTATGAAGAATAAAAGGCAACGGAAGGGAAGAAATAGTAACCGACCAAAAGGAGTGAGCTTTTAGGGTTAGGAAGCGAGAGGAAGAGTGAAGGTCGCCCCTATGTTGTAAGTTCAAAGAATGGCTTGAGGAGTAGCACAAGACAGATTGAAAGCAAGGAGAGTGGGAAAGCTAACCTACCCTTCCGTTCGCTGAATCTGACCTTCGTCTTCGGGCTTCTACGCGAGGAACGTGCTTTCTGACATCGAGTTTCAGCTATGCCAAGAGATCACACTACTTTGATACGGTTCCCTTGGTCATTCTTCAGGAGAAGTCCCGAAACTAAACTAGTCAATTGATAGGATCATTGCTAACCCATTGGCTTCACGAGATCGGATAGCGCATAAGAGGGCATTTTCTGAATGAGAAGATTCTCTTTATACACTGACGACATATCCTGCCTCTTCTTTCCTTGCCCGCCTCAGAATATTCCTTCCTGGTGGGACGAAGTCGCATTGATTGAATCGGCTCTGGCCGTCGCCGAAAAAGTGAGGCTTTACTTGACGAGTAGACCTTAGTTACCCGCTTATTGGGACCTGCAAGAAGCTGACTTTCTTTGCTTTCTTTCGTCACACTAGTTGAAAAAAGAAAAAGTCAAAGCAGCAGACCAGTAGTCCCATTATCCACCTTTAGAGACATTTTTTAAGAAGGTTCCGTTTAACACATCTTGGCCGAGCAGGAAATAAGTACTTTGTCGGTTGAAGGTGCTCTCTTCTCTACTCCGTCACATAGGATAGAGACTCACTCTCATAGTATTCTCTGCATCTTCTGTCTCGTCTCTTGGCTTTCTGGGAGATACCAACCAAACGGGACCAAAAGTCAAGCTATCTCCCGCTCTAAAAGTCAAACTCCTTTCTTATTTTTATTAGTCGACGTTTAGTAAGATTAAGATAGGGTTCCAAACAACGGGTAAGAAAGACGATTTCCAACTTCCAGTCTAACGAGGCAAGAGATCGAGATTCAAGGAATTTCCCCACTGAAGCCCTTTTCTGATCCTAGTTCATCTTAGAAGATGAATGCACCAGAGAAAGTGCATTCACTTCAACACTGTCCCTTACCTTAGTAGTGGGCGTTGAGACAATCGGAAAGGCTTTTTAGGGAGGCTCCCTTCATTCCCTTACAACATTAGGGCTGGCTATTGAAAGGTACTCAGAAGCCAAGAGCAGCAAAGATGGCAATTCCAGCAAAGAAAGAAGCGATCGAGTTGTCTCATTTATTTTAGAATATATATAAGGTGAGGTGGGCTTTGAGCTTTTTTGCCAATTATCCGAGTCACCCGATTTCGCGAAAGAATCATCCGATTCCCCTGCCCTTATTAATTAAAGGATAACAGGGGTTCTTCGCTTTTCCATCATGTCTTTCCTACTTGCTACTATCCGAAAATTCTAGATAACAATTCCTCCGCTCGAGTTCGATTCTGCTAGAGCCATGACTAGTATAACAGTTCCAAGCATTATCGACAGGGCTACCATGTATTTGTATTTGTTTTTCCTATTGGATCAAAAAAGCCCCCTGGCTCGGGTTTGCGACTATCTGCTCTTGCGGCAGTTCTATAACCTGCGGTAGCTCCAAAAAGTTCCTTACTATTTGATCCCTATAAAGCCCCTTTGAAATAGAACCCGATGAGTAGACACAGCAGGGTGACAAATCTTATGTCGGTCAAGTATGAGTACTCTATTGCCTTTCCCAGCGTGAATTGCTTTACCTTATCGTTTCCTTTGATCGTGCTTGTATTAGCCGCTATTGGTTCCCAAGCGTGTGTATAGGCTATCTTTATCTTGTAAAAGATGATGTACTTACACTTCCACACGCGAGGATCCCTTCTCTCTCATAGTACGCATGTCAAGAAGAGGATTAGCCAAAATAGATTCTCTTTTCTCTGTCTGCAGCACTGCCATGACTCTTGCGTGCTTTTCCATCACTCCCTTTTTTTCCAAGAATGGATTGCGGTATATCTTTCTAGTCATCCCCTCTAAACTGCTGCTGTCCTTCCCTCTTACTTGCGGCTAGAGGGAAGGCTTTAGTATATATATCGGCTTTGCCCACTTCGGTAATAGGGGCAGTTTGGTCAACCATCATATGTGGAAAGATTTCCCAAAGGTCTTCTTACCCATTTGTGAAACAAAGTGATCATTTGGTTGTCTCTTTCCTTTTGCCCTCGGCCCCGTCTATCATAAAACTGTAGTGAGGAATCTCGAACATTCTTTTTTTTTCATTCTTATCGGATTCTTGGCATGCTTTCTCATCCTTAGTAGCTCCCGCCTCACCAACCCTGTCAATCTAAATCAAATGTAAAAAGTGAAAAAAACTCTTAGATGGGCAGGTCAACCTGGCAAACCGAGATTCTTCAGCCCAGTGGGACGACCCCGGCTTCACTCTCATCAGCTGTACGCTTTACATTACGAAATGAAATAGCGAATGTAAGCAATTTCTTCGGAAGCGTAACAGAAATAGAATATAAAGAGCTAAACCATACCACAATTCCTGTATACAGCCATTTCTCTGTACTGTAGTAACAAGGCCCGTTTAAAAAGATCAGATAGAGATAGGCGGGGTGCTTCCCCTCATATAGCATTGGTAGGCAATCCGTGCGAAATCTGTATAATGCATAGATCTCCTGCCTCCCTTAATGACTCTTCTTATCTTATGCGCAAAGAACTGTCTAAAAGTGGAATGAAGCCAGCGCTTAGGGGCTGAGGGGAGAACATGAATCGTATAAGCCTGAACCCTCTTTCTTATGTGCTTCCCCCTTCAAGAGCTAGTCTAATCACTAAAATAAGGGAGTAGCCTGTCGTATTGGACTTATGCTGTGCTGTATTTTATTAAGTAGCTAATTCATACTTGTCTCATAGACGGCAATTCGTTCTCTTCCCTTTAGCAGTCTAAGGTAAGCGGCAGCATTCCCTTAATCGGTCTAGTCCATAGTAATAGGCGCAATCAAAGCCAACACCACAGGAAGGGAATCGATTCAAGCCAGATTCAAAGGAAGGACTGAGAATCAACCTAAATTCCGACCTAAGAGTTACACTTGAAACTCGTAGCTCACCCGACCGAAAAGAAAGCTGCCGTTAAAAGGCTTCGCACCTAAGACTCCGTAGCGAGCGCGCTTAGTACTTTTATAAAATAAGTCAACATAGAATAGATCTTTGATAATGCGATTGAAGGAAGCACAACCCGAGTCGTTGAGGTTAGGATTGACGAAGTGAACCTAACTATTTATCAACTTATTATTCATTCTCTTTCTCTATTAACCTATACCATTTCCATAAATAGAAATCTTATTCGCATTGATTCAATTGCATCCCAGTTGATTCTCGAACTTGAGGTTATTCGACTCCGCCTAAGGCTCCTGTACTCGAGCCCGTCACTTGCTTGAAGAGGAAGGGAGGAATGATGATTCGGAAGAGGCGAAAGAAGGGAGGAATGATGATTCGGAAGAGGTTGGATGTCCTCATCTTGTGGGCCCCACTCGTATTGGTCTTGGGGGGAGCTAGGCTTACTGTGAATGCTTTTGAACGGCTAAACCTTACGTAAAAACCTTCCCCGATGACTTGCTTGACCCCTTTCAAACTCTCCGAACAACTCTTGGCGAGTCTGAACTCGGGAATCATCGATTGAAGAAGAGATTCTTCAGAAGAGGACTAAGCTCTGTAAACAAAAAGAAGATAAGATCTTGTTTCCAGCTCCTGGCAATAAAGACCTCTTTCTCTCAATATCTCAGGGTGATCTTCCATTTATCTTATTTCATACCTCACTCCAAAGTAAAGGAGACTAAACAATCTCTTATTAAGATTAAGAAAGTGGGGGCTAGCGAGAATGGAGGTTTGGAACCCTTCACTTACTCTGCCTTGGCCCGTGTGACAGTCCCCTTTGAATGGGATTTGGATAGCTTCCTCGCCTAAGAAAAAAAGCAATATCTCTCTGGCCACCTTAACCAGAAAAGAAGAAAAATAGATTGAATGGGCACCGTGAAAGAGGCCTAGTCTTCTTTTCTCTTCAGAAAGTCTAGAGATGCTTCCTCGAGGAATGAAAAGGATACTCTTTCTTGTAGACTGGCATTGGGACAGGGAGGGATGTTTAGGCTTCGACTTCCCCAAATAGAAAGTACGAGATCTTCACTCCTTGTACAGCTCCGCATAAAGCGCCTCTTCCTCTTCCATATCAAAATGGGGATCAGGGATGGGAAGCTGGACTATGTCCGACAAGCGCGGATAGAGTTGTTCATTTTCCGGGATAGGTGCATCGCCAACAGGCTCTTGTTCAAGGGGCACATCCTCCGACTCAGTAAGAGTAAGAACTGCAACCTCTTCGGGCTAGCTCTTGAGCGTCGGCGAATGAAGGGCCTTCCCTTCGCTTTCGAATTGCGCGTAAACAACAAGAAAGAGGAACGGATAGGGCCAAAGCGAAAATGAAAGAAGGAGAAATGACTCCGATGTCCATAAGTGGATCAACTATTCTATCGAAACCCCAACCCCTAAAGAAGGGCTCGAAGGGGTCTAATTTGCTTTCTATCTGACAGCACAAAGAAAGACTTCTTGAATTTCAATATGGAAAGCAGTTCTTGCTTCAGTTCATTTCTCATGGCGCTCCGTTTTCTATTCGAACTAGACCTAGAAATACCTATTCGATAGTGAGAATCGATATCTTCTATTTAGAAACCTATCCACCTCCTTCAATCCAGTGCTTTCAGCCTTTCTTGCTTAGATCTTTTCTGGTAACTGCCTGGTAACTGCATGAAAAGAGTGCTTTCCTTTTCATTTCGACCTTCTTTTTTCCCTTTCTTTAAGCAGAAAAAGGCCGATGTAGGTTGCATTGGGAAACGAAACCCCGGGAATTGCTTGACTCACACCCATAGGCATACCCGAACTCTCATTTCCTTGAAAAAGGCCCTTCGTCTATTGATGTGCCTGACCCCGAGGGAGGAATAGTCTCTGGTTGTAGAGCCAATGGTTACCATCCTGCAGGTGAGGAAGCGATGGGACTCTTTCTTACCGCCAACGATTCTATAATAAGAACGCCCAAAGGTAAGCCGAGTCGAGAGTCACTTTCCGCACCTGAACGTAGAAAACCGATCCTTAAGCTTCTGGAGTGAGAGCTGCTTTCGATAGTGTCCTCGTGCGAACGAACTACTGATATCATCATTCTTTCTTTGGGCGATCGGAAAGGAAAGGGCTCTATCCGCGGCCTAGCTACTCACTTAGCAGAGTCAAGCCTACATTAGAAGGGCCTCGCCACTTGGTAGTGGAGTGCTTTTGTGCTCTCGCTACTTATTATTAGGAGTCGAGTACTTTCACCTCGATAGAGAACTTAACGCTCCCGGGATTCATAGCTTCGATAGCAGCTAGCTGCTCTTCAGGTCAGAGCAAGCACTATGATAGCGACTCTCATGACCGGTACAAGAGAACCTTTCGCCTTCCCTTCCGTTCTTCATCTGACTTATCAACCCTTAGATGAAAAGAAAGCACGATTATCACTCGCTTGCGGCA
>JAVXUL010000017.1:450424-542462 GCA_035590515.1 Trichilia minutiflora | reverse complement strand
ACATCCAGCTCTTCAATACCTATAGAAACTGCCGCTTTCAGTCTGGTAACACAGCAACGTTATTCGAAGAGTCGAACTTCAGCTTCACTGCAATGGGGATGTGAGCACCGGGGGGTGTAACTGCCCCTATTCCGCAACCCGATTTGATGCACCGTCGAAAAACATATTCCAGCCTTCTTCGTCAGGTCCTCATGGGTTCGTAGGCAGGCAACGGATGTTCTGCCAAGTGATCCGCAATCGCACTGCCTTTGATTAGCTTAGAACTTCTCCTTCGAAAAGAAGTTTGATCTATTGGATTCTAAGTTTATCCCTTGGACACTTTACTGGCCTATCGAAAGAGAAAGCATTGGGACGGAGACTTCCTTGCAACAGCTTCTTGGACAGAGAAAGCTAACAAGGTTCACTTAGCACAACCGAAAAGGTATCTATGAACTACAAACTGAAAGGATAGATGAACTAAGGAATAACCGTTCACTCCGTTTGTGCCCAACGACTCTTCCTACTTGACTTGACTGTACCAATCACTCTATTAGAAAGGAGACGGCACTGAGGAACTCCACGACTACCTATACACACTGTAGATTCGCCAACTACCGGGAAAGACTAAGATTTGGCTTTTTCTAAAGCTACAATCAACATTCGAAACTATACTACTACTATTCCTCGCACGCGTACTACTACTGCCCCTGTCTTACCCGGTCTAAGAACAAGAGAGCTAACACGTACTACCAATAAGAGAATTCGACTTTCGCTAGGGTCCTCTACCAGCTGCAGACTCTGTCTTAGTGCTTCCCTTCGGCTAAGGAAGAAGAGCTGCTAAAAAGAAGATTGATTATCCCTACAGCCTTGGCAACGCAGCAGACAGTTCCTTTCGTGCATTAGACCTGGAAAACTCGACCGGAGGTGCTTTCAGGAGTCTGAGTTCCAGGAATAATGAATAAAAGACAAGACTGCCGATTCCCCTTTAAGTAAGCCACTCTAGTTTCCGTTTTCACTTTAACAGTTTGTAGTTAACATTTTCTAGGAGAAAAAGACCACCCATGCGAGCATAATAAGACGCCTTGGAAGGGCCTGGGTAAAGTTAGCCACTAGAAAGAGATTCCTTGGCTCCGGGAATAGGAAGACTTCAACTTGACTGGCATAAAGATTGAGTCTAAGACTAAGGCGTGCGTACCACTTACAGCACTAAGAACACCGACTACGGATCCCTGGGACTGAGGGAGGATTGCTATTGTTACTGACACCTCCGGGAAAGGAAGAAGAGCGATTTACTCTACTGACAAGATGGGTGGATTCCCAACATTAGCCAGCCGCTTAGATACTAAACCCTACTAGCCAATTGCAACCCTAGCTGCCAAAGACTTGCGAATACTCATGTTCTTTGGTACCCGGTGGGTCAATCCTACTAAGAACCATGCTAAGGCTTCGGGCGAGCAAATGAACTAATGGGTGAACTGCTTGCGGGGAAGACCAGCCATAAAACTAGATAAAGAAAGATAGAACACTAGCAATAAAGCCCTGATAGACAGGTAACTAAAAATCTTAGTCGTGACAAGCCCCATTCGGTGTCGATCTCGTAGTCGAGCCTCCCTTATAGTAGGCCACCGAAGACCGTCGACTATCGCCTGACCCTGCACACACCCTGAATTTACTCCCTCCCGGGGTCAGTCTGATTCATTCACAAAGACTGTAGTGCACAATTCTTCTCTTCGAACTTGGAAAACGTCAAATTGAGCTCCTACCGCTTAGAATGACGACTAGGTACTGAGCCCCTCATCAAACCCTTGCAAGAAGGACACAAAGAAGGCCTGGAGTTGAAAGACTCCCAATTGGAATCACTCGCTACTGGTGCTTCAGGTGCTTTCCACCGCTCTAAAGTGTGTTTCGTAAGGTGGTAACAAGGCTGCATTATATCGTTTAGAGAAGAAAGAAGCAAGACGGACAACAGAAAGTGAAGCAGAAAGTGGGGTATACGCCCCCCTTGCCCCTACCCCCGGTCTTCGCTCCCTGGATCAACGACTAACGGACGAGGAGAGCGAGGCAAGTCGGTAAGCACAGCTGGAAAAAGGGGGCTGCTAAAGTAGTAAGTAGTTTCAAAAGCGGAAAGCAAGCAGTGAACATCGACTTCCCAACCAGGAACATCGCTTGAGAGAAATCCCGTGATTTGAGCTTCAAGAACACCCCATCGACATCAGAAAGAAGATGCCCGGACCCCGCCTATTCTTCAGGAGTCAAATCGATAGGTGTGGCAGCAAACAAAGAAGCGTAGGGCGTAGTTAGAGACTGATAAGGCTGAGCCAGCAGTGGGCATTGTTGGGCATAGGCCTGTGTTGTGAGTCCAGTTCCACCAATACAATAGTACTACTGGTAGTTATGGAATCCTATTTTTTATAACAGACTACGATATGTACGGATAAGGAATCGAACTAGTTAAAGACGTATATTAATGGGAGTGGGAGTCAAATCTTTGTCAGGGGATGGGAGTCAGATCAATGTTTAGGGGGTTAGCATGGATGATTCACCTTTAGACAGAAGATCGGACACATTCTAGAATACCTTCCTTGGATTGGAACCAACCTACCTGCGTAATAAGAAGGTGGTGGTGGGCAAGCAAGCTCCTGGCTCCAAATCATAGTCCAGGGAGGGGTCTAGTCACTCTACTCCCACCTTCTCGTCAACCATTCAAGTAGGGGGCGAGCCATACAAGGAATTTAGAAAGGGTGCGCCCCTTCAATAGAAATGAGTCCAAAATAGAAGAAGTTATTGAATCCCGCCGGGTAGTAGTAGGTAGAAAGAAGAAGAAAGGCAGGGCCCCGGATCGAATCTTTTTAATGACACTCTAGACAGTTCGGTTTTGAGTCCCCAATAAGTCCCGCCCGTGGATGTGGAAATAGGCCGAAGACGCCTCTGGTTAATGATGACTCCAGAACCTGCTTTTCGAGAAGAATGTCATAGATAAGTATGGAACTCTTACTAACGGCAATAGGGGGCTCCCTTCGCTGGTTAGTATTAAAGGGCCATCCCGCATTAAACAACTAAATCTGGATTGGCAAAAAGAAAGTTTTCTTCAAGCGAAAAGAAATTGGATCGAGATCCTTTGTTAACGCTCGCGGATTGCCGCTTGGGTCTCTAAAAGAGCGACAATGCAAGGTGGCCTCAATTAAGCTTGTTCCTTGTAACAAAATTTTCCTTTCTCTCATACTCTTACATTGCAATGGCAATTGATTGACCTGACGGACAGGACTGACAAACTAATCCAGAGGACGAAGACTCCAGATCTATTTAGAAGAGGTAGTCAATGAGGTTCTCTTACTTACCCAGACCCGCTGCGTGCTTCTGTTTCCTGTTTTTTCCAGCTTCAAAAGTAGGTTTTCTTTTCCTGCGCCCCATGCCAAGAGGCTAGATCGTACTAATCCGACTAATCATACGATGCAGATGCAACGCTATACCTAGAGTCTGATTTTTTTTTAACAGTATTCATCTCAATCCTACACAGAACCTCCATAGGGAAGGGGGTCTAGCCAGATCGAGTATCAAATGATAGAACTAGAGTCGGGAGCCACATAGATAGGCACGATAGAATGAAAAAAGGCCTTGGCTTTAGTCCCTATGTCCCGTACCCATTACCTTTGGGTAGGGAATCCACAGGAAGAAGCATGAAATCACCCGAGCTATTTATGCCTGGCCGCGGGTTTCATCATTCTTTCTTTTAGCTCGGTACTGAGGAAAGAGGGAGCAACTTAACCCACCCAGTCTGCATTCCTTCCTAAAGGAATGCAGGAAAGGAAAGCACTTGGAACAGGCCGGACTTTGGCTTTAGGAAGAAAGCCCGACTTCGAAGCTCAGCTTAGCCCAGGACTTTGGAATAGAGCGAAGGAAAAGCGCCCTGGAGTTCCTGAACTACTAGGAGGGGAGCCATGACTAAAGTGAGTCATGTAGTGCAACCTGGTCTTCAGGACCTGTTTTCGCTCCCGCCAGAGATATGTAAAGTGTGAAGTGAACCTTGGAACTAAGATGAGCAAGTAAAGCAAAGCGTAGCGATAATGAGTTCACCCCTTTGGTCGTCAATCGTTTGGGTCCCATACCTATGGTTCCCTCACTGGCTAATAGGTTGTTATTCTCAGTCGTCGAAGCACACTTAGCCGACGAGCTTTAGTTAGTGCCTACTTATTCTATATACAGATATAGCAGGTGTTCATTCCCAGAGATAACTTATTAATCGAATTCATTCCTTTTAGGGTGTCGCTGACTGTCTATTCATTCACTTCTTACATTAGCTCATTCGTATGCCACGCCTCTTTCGTTTAGGATTCTGTCTATGAGCCAGTTCGTTATTAGTTGTTCTCAATCTTATAAGCCTCACAACCAGTTGTCAAGCTAATATTCAGTAGCGGAATGCCATTTGACCTACCTGAGAGGTTAAATAGCGCGTTCAAGCACTCTTTCGGGCGAAGTTCATACCAGACCAGGCCATGAGGGAAGTAGAAGTGCAGTTCCTATTGAGGAAGATCATGCATTAGTTCGAAAATCGGAGGGCATTGATTCCGACTAGACCTTCTAAGGCGACAATTTCATTGCCTTCCCCTAGCAGCGGATAGGCATTTAGTTACCTTTCAAAGACTAGCAACGGATACTCTTGCAGCGGCAACGGTAGCAGTCTTTTATCCAACAACGGTTATTGCCAACAATGGATAATGTGCAGCTGATGAAATAGCTAGTCCCCCAACAGCTTATTCTGATTCACTTCCGTTGATACTATCTACAACCCATTCTATCAGATTCACTGCCAATAACCCTATCTATTTGCCCGGAAAAGAGGCTTCTTCAATTGCGACAAGACCGGTTGTTGCAAGAACAGGAAACCCTGTAATCGACCACACTAAGACTAGAGGCATTAGCTGCCGAAAGTCCCATAGCGGCGTACTCTCGAAGAGCTTCTTCTGAATGTCCAGCCTTGATCTTATTATAAGATTCATCCGATTCACTATTCTATTCCTCAACTCCCATAGCTTTCTTCTCTTAAGATATTCTATCTCGAGTTACCGTCAAATCTGAAGGAAAGCACCGGTTACGAGAGAAGTCTTTATTGCAATTGCATTGCCAACAGCGGCAACTCTCACAGAAGATAGGCTTAAAACGGTTATTGGAACAGTTAGCCAAAGAAGAAGACCGGTTACGAAAGCAACGGATATTCCAACAACAACGGGTATTGCATCAAGCACCGGTTAGGAGAGCATGGGATATGACAACCGTAAGAGCTGCTACGGTTAGAGCTGATTCTATCACAGTGGTTAATTTCACTTTAACAACGGCAATGTTGCAACAACAGGACCTTCCCGAGTTTCATTTAGACACGAAAATCTCTCTATATGGAAGATATGCTGAGCTTCCGATTTCAGTGGATTATGCATTTTTTCAAAAAACTTGAGCTAAGCTATTTTCTATTCCGATACGGTTCTCTTCAAGGAAAGATAGTTCATAAGAGAGAAATGCTAACTCATATACTTTTATCCTATCCTTGAGAAGACCGAAGTTACGGGGGGGTGTCTTGCTCTTCTGTCATACCGTGGGGTCTAGCTGAGGGCAGGATCCATAGCCGATGATCCATAAACCGCTCCGTGAGGTAAAGCAATGCCTTAGTCGAGTCTGATGGAGTCGCAGATTTTGAAAATCCTAGAAAATAGCAAATAATAGAATAGTATAGAGGGGCCGCCTAACAAGCTTGGATGATGAAGTAAAGATAGAAAGGCAGAAAAGGAGGCGTCGTGTTTACGCAGCAACTAAGAATAGCGTTGCAGACGGGCCCGCCGCCTGAGGGTCAATAGATTCACCGTCTACAGGTCCTTTATCATTTGGAATCTGGCCTTCTCCTTGAATCTATTTTGGGAATAGAAGAGATCCTCTCGCTTTGCTCGAGTGTCTAAAGATCCTCTCGTAGTGGTACAAATGGGCTATTGGGTAGCGTTATTTAGCTAAGATCCACCACTGAGTACGGATTTGGAAAGGGTTTTCCCTGCTTTTTTCTTTTTGAAAGCTGGTCGCCTTTTGAGTTGTAGAAATTAGAGTACCAGGCGTAAGGCCTCCAACCAAGGTGGAAGGGGGGAATAAAAGAAAGGATCTTTGGCATATCAGTCTAAGTAGCAATAGGAGAAGGGACGTAGTTAGCGCGAAAAGGGCAGCTCTTTACTCTTTCTTGACTAAGGACATCCGTTAAAGCTTTTCATCCTAAAAGGTGGACTTCTAATTCTAGAGATATGTTAATCGAGTTCCTGCATGTGAGCATGGGAAGTAAAGGAAGAAAGCGATAGGGAACTACTTTGAATAGCGATATACGGGCTAGCCGGAATGGCTGAAAGGGACTAGGCTGATTGGAAAGCTTACAGACCTGAACCACTAGACCAAGAAAAAGAGATAGACGGTACCATACCGAATCGACTTCCGAGACTGCCAAAGAGCCTGGACCACTGGTAGACCACGAGAAAAAGAAACTGACTTCACCTCAAGTGAAAAAGAAAGGTCAGTCACTTCGCTCACCAAACCAAGAAAAGAAAGATAAATCATTACTTCGGGGGGAAAGCTATTAAAAAGAGAAAGGGAAAGGCTGTAAGTGCTGCTGGTAGCGGTACGGTACTTTGTTGTAGACTTTCTGAGACTTCCTGCCCGTTTGATCAAAATGGGAAGAGCTGCATTGTCGAAGTGGTAGCAGGAGCGAAAGTAGGAGTAGCGAAGCCAAGCAGTAGGAAACGCATAACCAGTGCCTGTTGCTAAGCGAAGTGTTTCCCATGTTGCAGTTGAAAGTCTGTGTCGACCCTTAACGAATCTGCTACGGACAGCTCGCTTTTCCTTGCCTTCTTTAACTGCTCGCTCAAAGGACCTCGAGCAAACAATTGAGTCAACCGTCACCCGTGTGCCTTGGCCTGGCTTTCGATGATCAGAGTTGTTTGTATTAATAGTGGCCCTTTCCGAGGACTCATTTTTATATGTCATTATTAGGAATTCCCATCAGAGAGGCTCACAGGAGCCCAGCCCTATTGGTTCCATGAGCTGGTCCCTGCATAAAGCATATTATCTTATCTAAGGAAAACGAGGACTCTTCACAAGTTGAGAGCGAATTCCTTATTCTTTCTTTCAATCAATAGAACCGGATACTGCCCTGCCCATTCTGAAGTAAGCTTTCAGTTAACATTCCTTGAGTAATCGAGGATAGATTCTTTTCAAGGAAACTCGTCCATCCTATAGCTACTTTCTATACGAAATAGGAGAGAGCTTGAAACAGAGACTTAAACTGGCAACAGCTGAAGTAAGCGAAGGTTCTTCGAGAAGCGTTAGCAACAGAAAGAGCTCTTCTTCTTCTAAAGCGAAAGCTCAAGTGTCTCTTCCATAAAGAGTATCCAGTACTCTCTTTTTTTTTGAGTCGAAGGCATTAGAGGACGAGCCGATTGAGTGAGCGACTTATCGAAGTTCCTACTTTGAGTTCAACTTGAGAACCACCTCTGCCCACTGGTAGGATGGCCAAGAACCGACAACCTTCACTATTCTGTCCTTTTACCTAGAAAGCTCGATCCTGCCTCTCCGAGAGCTCTCTAGAAAGTCGACTACCTTGCATCTCATTGCCAGTTAGCAACCTTCCTTCTGTCCTTACTCTAACTCTAGGTGGAATGCTAGGAGCTAATGATCAAGTGCTAATGTGCCCACTTCCGTTGATGTGCTTCACCAACGAGGCCTTAGAAAAAAGGTTTCAACCCTTTGGTACTCTCTTCGGGTAGCAGTTCCTGTTTAGCATTTCAATGAACTCGCTGACTGAGCTCCCCACACCTGCAGTACGATGTCTGGCTTTCCTTCTAGCAGCCAAAGCCCCCTTTGCATCTCCACTTGAACCCTTGGGTATTTCTACGCGACTCTGGAAGGCCATGTAGCATCGACTTCCGATCACAGCCTTGGTACGCGACACTGCCATTCTATGCTCAACCTTCTGACCATGAGCACCAAAGACAGATAGATAGAGGACTTGAACCTGTAATGTGTACAGATAGACAGATGCCTTCCTATCTTCCTTCTTTACTGGACCGGATAGATCTAATACGTGAATTGTTTTGATCACAGGCCAAGAAAGAAAGGAGGCACCACTGGCGAATCCTTTCTTTCTCTTTCAATAGTACAATGTCACCTTTCTAATAACTATACACCCAATCGAGAAAGCACTCACTCCGTTCACGGGTCCGTGTAAGTGAATAGTTTCAAAGTCTGATGAGAGGAATGGGAAAATGGATGTGTTGTGTATTTATAGGCCAAGAAGCTACTAACTCACCAGTTCAGCCATAGTGATGAATATAGCTAAACCAAAGACGTTGGCCTAACTATCTAACAATGGGATTACAAAAATCCCGGTAGCGGGAAATCGTCTAGTTAGCACAGATTCAGGCTGTGTACACCAGAAAGAAATTGGTGTTAGCTATGCTTCATCGACTTACTGAGCATCTTTCTCCTAAGTCATTGGATGGAATTGTGAGCGAGAATCTTGGTTAGTCAATAAGCTGTAAATAAATTGGGCGAAACGAATGCCTTAGTTATCATATCAGTTTTGAAAGATCTTGACCTCTCTTCATTAGTAAAAAACGGGTCCATAAGTGGAAAAGACGCGCCCTACTTCTGACTCATGCTGCACCGTTATCTATATATCCATATATAACCGCTGAGTCTAATAGGGTCTTGGTGCTAGATAGACCGCTACGGATGCTGCTGGACGATCTGGTAATGGACTTGGTCTAGCTACCCCCGTGACTTCTTTTCACCTGTTCATATGGTGCAACTTCCCCTGCCATTGGTGGCACTAGTGAAAGGGCTGGCTGGTGCAGCAAAGCCTGGTTCATAGTCGGGTGAGAGGAATGAAAGCCTATGGAGAAAAGCAGATGAAGATAGACGTTGCTGCTTCATCTTTGCTGAACCGACTGCTGCTCCTGGAACTGCTCGTCGTGCTACTGGAATTACTGGATAAACGACAACTCACTGTTGGGGGGCAGGGTCTGTTCGATCTGCCGCTCGCTCTAACGTGCGTGGATCAGCTGTATCTGTCGTGAAAGGCAGTTAGTCGTTATAGGTAAACAGTACGTACGGGCATAAATAAGGGAGTTTTCTCTCCCTCGCTCCGGGGACTACTATCATTTCCATTTATGACGGATTCCTTCCTACAAGGGCAGACGTTGTGGGTTGGGGTGCTAGCCTCCCTCCTTCTTTCTTCGATCGGACAGTAAGGTATAATAAGTAATAAGAATTGAATCGCTATCCCGCCTAAGCTTGTTTAGCTCTCCCTAAGCCAACTGAAATTGATGATGCGAGTGAGAGGTTTGCCGTTGCTTTCACGTAAAGCATAGAATCGTTTTTTTGCCTCGTTCTTAACATGGGCTGTTGGATCGGTGATGGTTCGAGAGTGACTGATTGATCCTGGTCGAGGTAAATGGATTTAGGAATTCATTCCCGGAAAGCAAGCTACGTTAGAGTTGGTCCACTTGCTTTATTTGAACAGGAAAGATAACTGATTGTTTCGGCTATCTTTCTCTTCTCGTTTGGAACTCTCCTACTAAATAAATCGTAGCCGGAGCAGAAGCCGAACCAGCGAGGAAGCTTCCAAGAAAGAAAAGAGAATACCACATGAAAAAAGTCCTAGTCCCTAAATGTCGATAAGCTGCACTTGAAAGAAAAGTGGATTTCGGCCAGAGGGCTTAAGAGGGGCGAGTCAAGGGCTAGGGCTAGAGAGAAAGAAGGAGTAGCCGAAAGAGTAAGCTCTCAGTCTGGTGATGGTGCTAAATGGGGATTCGGCCTCATGAATGAAAACATTGAAGAAAGTGCCCGAGGAGCGGACCAATCACTAAAGAGAGAAGATCCCATTGCTCTCGAGCGAGATCGGACCAATTGAGTCGCCCGCCTGAAAGGCTTGAGAAGCAGATCCTGATTGATGGACGGAAGGAAGGGTGAGAGATTACATTGAAGAGAGCATCATCAGCCAAAGCCTAACCTCAGTCCAATTCTTAAGGACATGAGCTCGATTCCATTTCATAAAGGTGAGAAGCCGAAGCAGACGCAAGGGACGAAGCTGATTGATTTCCCCCGTCAGATTTCAAATTGAGGAGCCTCGACTAGCAGCCCTGAGCCTTTTCCCCAATTCTCTTATTCTTCAAGAGAACTAGGAGCAGAAGCAAGCCCGAAAGAAGCCAAAGAGACTGATGATGACATTGACTCGAGGAGAAGGGAGCTTGAGAAGCGGACAGATGAGAGGGGCCCTTTCTTTACCCCTCATGAGAATTCTTCTTTCTTATTCTACGGGGAAAGTGGACTGAAAGAGGCTTGCGACTTGGAGTATTGCGCTTTCGCTTCTTCGATAGCAGTTCCCCCATAGCTTTCGGGTCGACTCAAGGGAACCGATCCTCAATTCCTTACTTGGTCCGGTAGCAGCTTTCCTCCTTCTGTAGGTGAGATTTCCTTGCTTTCCGTCTGGTCTTTCGATTCGTGGAAGCTGTCGAAGTCTTGTACTTCTCAGTCGTATTCTTGGCTTTTCCTTGAGTTTCCCGCCGAAAAAAGCTTAGGATTCTTGCTTGACCCATTGCCTTCAGCGAATCACCCTCCAGCGAAGACTCCTTCCAATCCTAGATCTTTTAGTCAGTTTCATCTCCTTCGCTACTAGGAAAAGGGCAGGGCTTTTTGATCTCATTCGTATGGAGATCTTCGAATCGACCGCCTCTCGATTGAGATTTTCCTCCGGAAAGCTAACTCGTCCTTTTCTTATTCTTCTTCTCCTTTATCATATCGAGACTCAAAGACAAAGACTTTTATGGAAAGAGAAGCTTATGAGGAAGGCCTTGAATCACTTTCTGGTAGTAGGAGATCTTGGATTCCAATTGCAGGATCCACTTTCCGGGGTTCCGCGACAATCAAGAGAGCGGGAGCTTCTTTACGCTACGCTATGCCTTTACAAAAGCACCCAGAGTAGCTACTGCGACAAGATCAGAAAAGGCACCGATCCGACTTATGAAGAAAGCTAGAAAGATGAGTGAAGAAAGAAGGGAAGATACTTGCTCTCTTGCCGCTGCTAGTCTCTTGTTAGTAGTAATAGCGGTAGGCGGCGAGAACTCTTCTGAAAGAGACGATTTGGTCTCAATCAAAGAGCCTCTTTTCAACTTACTTGCCTTTGACTTCAAGTTGCCAGAGTGGATAGTAATGGCAGAACTCTTGGCCTTACAAGACGAGGGCTACCGTTAGCTCAGGTTAGCTCATCCGCCTTCTGGAACCAGGTTAGCTCATCCGCCTTCTGGAACTCGGTCTTATAAGACGGATACTGGACTTCCTTACTTTACGAGGACACCCTAACTAGATGAAAGTTCTCCTCCCAGGGGATAAAGGTAAATGCTTTTGAATGAATACCCGGTAGCTGTAGCAAAGGAAGAAGGCGTAGAGGCTCTGCCTGATCTCCGGAGACGGAACACCTTCTGACCCGCTTAACCACACTAAGACTTTTTCAGTCTACTGCTATTGAATCAGCAAAAGAAGACTTGAAGCGTGTGTAACCAGCCTAGCTCAGTCCTTTAATTTAGGGGGAGTACTCTTTAATATATTAACTCTATAGACTATTTTATCTGTACACGATGTGCTGAGTACTTTTTAATAGAACTGAGGACTAGAGGCTTTCCCAATTGTTGAGAGGATAAAGTCTGTGATTCAAAAACCAGTTGTTAGAGCTGGGTCGGATAGGCACATGATTGGTCCCAGTTTAAGTAGTTGGATGTGAGTGCATCGGATAAGCGAAAGCTAGCAGTAGATCCTTAAAAGAAAGAATACGGATTTCAACCTAGAGATGAAGAATCAGCTTCATTGTTCCCACCATCTATATTATATCATCCAAGAAATAATAATAATATTAAGAGTAGGAGTTCAGTGATCGCTACGCTTGATTGATTGGGGCTACTCACACTCTTTTGGCTAAAAACCCATTTCCTTGCTCTTCCTCACGGTTTACCTACTCCAAACACGAAAGTAAAGACCACAAAATCTGTCTACATAGCTCCCTTGGAAGGTGGAGCTTCGCGGGGATCGTCAGCCAAGGCAAGGCCTTAGAACCGGGGTGCGCTCCTGCGGGTGAATCTCTCAGCTTATGTTAGTTCAGTCCTTCCTCTTCCCTTTGCGAGGTCCATAAGCAGTATGACCCTGCGAAGGCTTTTCGTGGCTTTCGATCAAGGAAGTCGAAAATCAATTGATAGAAATGAAATAATATGGAAGGGAAGGTGTAATTGCAGTCTTTCAGTTCCTATCCGCATTGTCATCAGATCGGAAAAGAGAAGAGGAGAGGTAACCCAACGGCTGACAAGAAAGAAAGCACACCAAGAGTTCTGTCACTGTTGACAATCCATATAGATATAGAAAGTGTGCAGTGAGGGAACAAGCAACTAAAAAGGTTTATTACCCTACCGCTCGGAAGCTGATCGACTCGCATCATCTTTAAACTAGAGGTGAAATTGAAAAGCATTCAAAATCAAGTCAAGTAAAAGGTAAAAGCAGTCTTTATTCCTTGGTCCCCTTACGCGCTTTTTTAGTAGGAGTTCGGGTCGAAATGAGGATTGGTAGCAATCCCTCGGGAAGTAAGATGAGGGGTAAGTAGTAAAGTATGAAAGCAAGTCCGTTGCTAATAAGAATTGAAATAAGAATCCGCCCAAGGAAGAGCTCTTGGCTTAGAGGGGGTGCTCCTTTTTTCCCACTCCAACGTAACTCATAGCTGTATATTACTACTACTAAGGCTTTTAACGCCTTGAAACGAAGCAGGAAGCTTAATAACAGAAAGTAAGGGCTCAAGAAAGTGAAAGTACAGACTTTGGATAGAGGTGCTACCAACTAGAACTAGAGTAGACTACTGGACTGCCAACCTTCGGGTTAGTAAGATCTGTCATCCGCAGTTTACCCCACTAGCGAAGTCTCAACGGAAAGAACGATCTATTGGATGGGATCCTGGAGACCTTGCTGGCGCCTTTCTTGGTACGACAAGGACGAGGTCCTAATTCTCTTTCTAGCGCTATCGGGTAAGCAAGTCTATTGTTCTACAGGATTGGTTGGGTAACTTGAAGCTGACTGATCAGCTCGAAAGACAACGAATGAAGAATGATTAGGCCGGGTTGTACCTCTCTTGGTTGACCTTTGGCCTGACTTCTCTTCTCGAGCTCATGGACTCGGAGGGTACTGAGCAAATCGACTAGAAGAATCAAGCCCGAATTCCCCTAGACCTACTAGATGGAAGAATAATGTGGACTGTCACCAAAGAGGTCCCTGCTAAGCGCTGGCTACTTTGGAGCCCTAGATCATGAGAAAGGTGTCCCCCAATACCGTAATCTCCATCCCGATTAGGAAGCACAATAGTGATTCTCAATGGCTGCTTGTCTTTCTGAACCTGCTTCTTGGTCACCACAGAAGCAGAACCAGTATCCTTAGCAGTGAAATACCTTGCAGGAGAAAGGAAAAAGTACCCATTCGGGGATATCTTTCATCTGAATATTACTCCCCAAAGTAAATTGTCAAGCTTTCGAACTCGCCTTGAAGTTGATGAATGATTGCAAGGCTAGCAACAAGCAGGCTCGCTTATGATCTGCTGAAAGAGTACATCAGGTTTTTTTGATTAATCTCTCGCATTCATGAAGCAGATTGTCGAAAAGGGCTTTCTGAAGAAAGGAGAAGGGAAGAGGCGAATTTGCACCACCATCCTTTCCCAAAGATTCGGTTAGTGTGCATAGACTTCATCTTTCCTTAGGTGAAATTTGTGCCTATTGACTGAGAAAGGACGGGCTGGCTACCTATCTGAAACCAGGTTCTGCGTATCCTGATCACCAGACCAGAGAAAGTTCCTGATGGATTTCATGATAGAATTCATAAAACAGGCCACCGATACACCGAAAAACAATGCAATAGCATTGATTGGATGACTGATTGAACCAGCTGTGCTCGACCTGCCATAGAAAGCATTTTACCCTTCCATCCAGCCAGCTTAGAAAGCACTTTATCAGCCAGCGACTGAAAGTGAGCTCTCTTAGGTTTTCCTATCTTTATAGGAACCCCTAGATAGGTAAATGGAAAGGAGCCCTCGTTAAAACCCAGCACCGAAGCCATTTTTGCCTTCCTATGAACATGAACGGAGTGCTTTCCTGGGTAAAAGTCACTCTTGTTTTTGTTAATAACCTGGCCTGATGAAGCTTCATATTTATGGAGAAAGCTCAACAGATTTCTGAGAGACCTCTGCAAAAAACAAAAATATCATCAGCATACATAATGTGAGAGGGGGGGGGGAACAACCTCGAGGGGAGGATATGGGCTTAATACGGCCATCTTCCTTAAGCGCAAGTGAAACCACGACTCAAAACCTCCTCCGCGATGCAAAAGAGGAAGAGGGGAGAGAGGATCTCCTTGTCGGACTCCACGAGAGCAACCAAAGAAACCTTTAGGGGAACCATTGATCAAAACTGAAAGCTTGGCTGACTCCAATAAAATTTTCACCGGTGGAAATCTCAGAGCCCATTAACATTAAGATCAATATTCGTATTTTCTCACAGGCCGGAGATTGGCAACTTATGAAAGAGAAGAGAAGCTCCACTACCTTAGACTGCCTTGCTTGCCCGGATAGTCATTCTAGACCCAATTCTATTGGAAACCGAAAAAACAAGTTCAAGAGGCATCTTCCATTCATATCGATTTTGGTTTTTCTGCACCGTATTTTGATCTGCCTCTTCTTCGATCCGGAATTCCCAGCAAATCCTTGACTCCTCGAATACAATGGAATTTCACACCTGGCAAATCTTTCACTCTACCTCCTCTTATTAAGACCATAGAATGCTCCTGCAAATTATGACCTTCGCCCGGAATGTAAGCAAATATATCATGTCGATTGCTCAACCGTACTTTGGCTATCTTACGTAGAGCTGAATTAGGTTTTTTCGGTGTTCTCGTTGAAACACGCAGGCATACTCCTTGCTTCTGGGGACATTGATCCAAAGCTCGAGTACGGTCCGTGCGCCGTTTTTCTTCTCTACCATGACGAATCAATTGATTGTTTGTAGGCATCGCTCTTTCCTTTGTCCTTCCCCCCTATTTTTGCCCTATCCAATATTGATTACTCCCAATCCAAAGCACCCCTTTTCCATTCATAGAGAAATCCAATCGTCAAAATCAATAAAAAGGCCATCATGGACCAAAATCCAAAGAGATCAATCTTGTTGAGAGAGACTGCCCAAGGAAAGAAAAAGGTTACTTCCAGATCAAAGATAATAAATAAAATTGAAACAAGATAAAATCGTATATCGAAACGACTTCTGGCATCACCGAAAGGATCGAAACCACATTCGTAGGCCGACAATTTTTCTGGATAGGTCGAACTATTAGAAGAAAATAAAAAAGGAAGACCGACTAAGATCAAAGAAACTAGCAGACTAATCACTAAATAGATAGAAATAGGTGCAAATTCTAACATCACCACAGCCCACTTTGTTCTCTCACTCCTTGCTCGCGGAGCGGCATACCGGAAAAAAAATCAAGAAGAAAAAACTACCCCCCCCCTCACCACCACCCGAATGCTTCCCCGAGAGCTTTGACTTTCTTGAAAAAGTCGCTCTCCGCTCCCTGGGTTCTCACCTCGTCGAGGCATTTTATGCCAATTTTCTGGCTTTCTAGGCGATCGATGGCCGAACGCAACCGATGATGGTTTTGGTTTGGAGGGGGGGGTCAAAACTCCTGCAGTTCACGGGTTCCGTAGCCCAGGACGAAATTTCGGTTTCCTCTTTCGGCCTTTTTCCTGCCTCATCCCTCTCCCCCGGGGGGGTTCCATCAGTACCACGACTTGATGAGCAAGCGCCAGAAGACGAGGAGGGGTTTTTCCGTTTTTTCTCCTGTCCCTGCCCTGCCATCAAAAGAATAATGAATAGGAATAGAAAGACAACAACAACAATTCCCCTCAAGATTCAAATTCAAGGCCTTCACACTGATTGAAAATTCAACCATTTCCCCTCTCGTTCAATCCATAAACACGTGCAATCCCATCTCCAACTGAGACCACTCGACCGATCTCATCCACTTTCAAATTCGTGTAAAAGTTGCCAATCCTACTTTCTAATAGAGTCGTTAGTTCCGCAGCTCTGGGAGAAAATTCCATAATTCAATTAAGATTCAGAAAATGGAGAATTCCGCGAGAAAAGAGCTCTGTTTCCAGACAGAACTAGAAGACATAGTTTATTAGATCCAGAAACTGAAAAACCTCTTGGCATGCCCAACTATTTGAGCCATGTAACATCACATCATAATATGAATCCGTGAGAAAGCCTGGCATGTGAATCGCCTCGTCCCCAATCACTGCCCGAACAAGGTCAGGCATGTTCCATTCTGGGGATAATTGCTTATCGGCTCTCACCACCCACTCCGCGTATTCATCACAGATTCTATCAAATATCCGCTCACACTCAGGTTCCGCGCTTTGCGCGTCCGACCTAGTGGAAGAGGTACTTGACGAGAAAGACAGATTATCATCTTCTATCATAAAATCTAAATCACTGGGCGTTGGATTCCCATAGAGGACAAGCTCATTTCCATTCATGACAGACCACTTTTTGACTGCTCTGCTCCCCCCAGAAGAGAGACTTGGTCTTGCTCTAAAAATGAAGAAAGTCACTCTCTCCAACCTTTTCTAATCCTTAGAAGTAGGGCGAGAGAAAATATGAGCGTTGGTTTTTCCAACGAAACTAAGCACTTTTTTGTCTTTATCATTCGAAGAGCTCAACACACTCTTCTTTCTTTCGTTTCCGAGAAAACTTCGTTTGAATTGCATGGGTTAAGCATATAATCTTCCTTCTCATGGCCCGGCCATCCATCCCTTTCTTTTCTACCTTCTCTTATTCAATTGATAGAATGAGATCCTGCAGGAATGATCTATTCTATTATACAATGATAGCACCTCTGATAGAAGCAGGGGCTAGGAGCTAATCATTATACGGCGAGACTTTTCGAACAGATCTTCATGGAGAGAGAATCACTAAAAGACGAGTTAAGCGAGACAAGGCCAATTGAAAGAGCCCTAGGAGTCCCGGGAAGATAGAGGCAAGACAATCCGCTATTCTGCCTTTGCGCAGACTGATCACTCGCGGCACACAAGCTATATGATCGATGATTCCAATGCGCCTCGATTTCACATACTTCTTCGTTTTCTCTTTCGTAGAAAGCCCTACTTTCATAACATCTGACGCTATATATAGAATATATGCTAACATCATTTCATTATAATACATCACTTGGCACTAGACTGAAAGTCAAAGAGAGTACTCTAGTCAGCCTTACGTTCAGATGCCCTTAACCCTACCCGATCAAGTCATAACAACGACACAATCGTTATTTCTGTTGGACCCGGAGTGCCTAGTTCACGTCAAGGAACAATCCTCGATAGAAAGCACTTCGTCGGCGGGCATTGAGATGGTTCAAGCATTCGATCCCCTGGGACTACTACAAGAGGAAGTTAAAAAGAGAAACCAAGCCCTTCTTCAGTGCATTTTCCGCGGTTACAGTTCTCGTAGGGGCAATAGCGCTTGCTGTATTACTTTCAAATTCTGCTTGGGTGAATAGCTTATAGATGGAAAGTGGACTACTAATTCGATTGTAGGAAGGAGGTCCCCGACAATGCCCCTCGGGGGGAGATTTTTGAAGATATTAATACGTTTTCTCCGTTATCAAGGTTAGACACATTAGGTCATTCAGTCACTCCCTCGTATGCTCTCTCCCCTACGCTTTTTAGGGCATCCGGCTAGAGTTATTGCTTCCTGCTGCTTTGCTACCAATGTTACGAAGTCTTACTCTTTCCTGTCAGAAAAGCCAGAAGGAACCTCAAGCGGGGAAGTAAGACTCAAACTCAATTCCTTTTTTCGGGCCCTAGAGTTAGTTCACTTTCCACTGCTCCATCAGAAGTGGCTCTGACTGTTCGAGAATAGATCTTCTTTCTTACCGGAAGTGACATACAAGAATATGAAAGGAAGGAAGATTTGACAATGGGTGGTGCGGAGCAAAGTATGCTTTTATTGCTAGTTCTTTTATTCTCCCAGTCTCTCCAGAAGCCTTTTAAACTGTCGATTCGCACCTTGACTCTCTGTCTCAATCGAGCCGGTCAGATCCATAGAGAAGTCAGGCACGAAGAGGCCTCCAATAAGGAGGCTTTCCTTGCCTTTTGAAAGAATAAAGGTAGGACAAAAAGACGGGCTTTCGGCTTTCCTTTCCATTGTTCGAGAATAAACTGCAGTAGAAGAGGAGGTTTGTTCCATAGTTGTTGAAGGGGACAAAGATCCTAAGACGGGCTATTCTTCGTGGACTAGTCTTTTGCTTTTCTCTCTTCGTTCTGGTCGTGGGTGGGTATTGATCTTACCGAAGCTCCCGATCACGTTTTTCCTGCTTCTACTCATGCTAGCTTTATGCTTTATTACAAGGTCCGTCAAAAAGCCATTTCCACAAAGTAGCAGCAATAGCCGAAAGCGTCTCCCACAGTGGATTCTCGAACATCGGATAAGGCGAAAACAAAGGCATTCTTCTTGATTAGATGAGATGCAAGTTCCTTTCACTACCAGCTGACAAAACATCAACAGGATCGGAATCAGGGAAGACATATTCAAGAGTTGCCTCACAGCCTGCCTATTCGAGAACATCTGCTCGTGGGATATCTTATGATCTGACATTTGACCTCGGGATGGCCTAAATGCCTTTTTCAAGGTTGCTTGCAATACATTTCCTTAGATCCATCTTTTCTGTACTCGTTCTTGGGTTACATATGCTAATGAAGATGAAGGGTTTTTAAGGGATAAGTAAGGTAAGGTAAACGTACCCCACATTGTAACAACTTTATGGAAAGAATCATCTTTGATTAGGGCGTAAGGGCTTGTGCAAGCCCTTCTAAGAGCTCTTATATAATACGATAGGCTATTTGCAGTAGTCACTTCGCTCCCTTGCTTCTATTATTCTATCTTTTTATAGACTCTAATTTACACCTACTCTATAACGTCCATGGTCTCGGTTCAATCAGTGCGCTATCAGTCCAGCGAAGCAGTAGCAAGAAGGTACCAAGCAAAGGAGCCTCGTCAGAAAACCAGTCAAGTCAGTTGCGAGTGAGTGTGTGAGTTTCTCTTCGGTCAGTGCCTTTGCATGTCTTAAGCATAGTCAGATAGATTGATTTATGAATGATTTCGAGTTTTAGCCCAGATCTTTCATAAAAAGCTTTGGTTGGGGGAGTGAGTTAAGCCAATGCGTACAAATAGACAGACCAGGTTCATCCTTTTAAGGAAATCGACATGTAGGACAAAAAGACCGGTCTTTTATAAAGTTGCACGATGTCAATGTCCTTCTATGAAGGAAAGAAAAAGTCATTGATGCCAAAAAGTGCCTCAAACGATTGAAACAAGAAGAGGCTCTTGTCTCGAAGACGTTGTTGTTTGAATCGTCTCATCCATGGCGAGTGGTCTCGTATATCTAGTATCTCACGGCTGCTTTTAGGAAGGAAGGGCATGATTCAGCCGCAACTGGGCAAGCGAAGTGAGAATGCATTGGACTGAAAGCCGCCTTAGAAGTGACTTTCTTTGGAGTGATTCAGGAAGGCTAAGAACACTCACGCAAGATAGCAAGCTACCGTCGCTTCTGACTCCGACATTGATTCATAGTTGGTTCCCTAATAACCCGGAAAACTCCGACATTGAGTTCTTCTTTGCACGAGCTTCGTAATTTAAAAAGACGACCTCACTAAAAGAGAGGAATTGATGATGAAACACTTTCTATATCCCCATGGCCTCTGAAAGAAGCCCAAATAGCAGCTTGCCCCCCGAAACTCTTCTTTTTTGCTTAAAGATTGGCCAACTCGAACCTTTTGGGGACAGAGTGGACTTCTGGCATATATCACGCCCTTCTGAGTCTGCTTCACCTTCGGCCGTCGCAAGCAACCTTTGCACGAATTCATCTTCCCAGGCCTAGCCAATTTGCATGCCATGAATTCTTCTGCTTCCTACATTCTTTCTCCTCCTCTTCCGTTGTTTCCTATGCCCCTGAAGATGGTCAATTCGAATCTCTTTCTCCAAGCCCTCTCGAGACTTCTCCAGCTCAAAGCTTCCCATTTTGAATCCGGCCAAGCACTTTGAAGCTTGAAAAAGACGACGGAAGCAGTAATTCCACAGTCTACATGGGATTATTCTATGAATAAAGGTTTTTTAATATCGCGATTGCAAGCAACATCAACTATTTCGTGATAACCAACTAGGAGAAGCTCGAGAATGGCTTGATTCTCTGTCATCGAGTGATTTTGAGGACTTTGGAGAGCTCCATTTCACGATCGATTCGAAGATGACTCGGTCATCCTTTCCTCATCTGGAAACCTGTCTTCTTCTGGTCTGGTGTCTGACGCTAAAGAAACCTCCTCTGCTCTGAGTTCTCAAGACCTGCTCCCATGTGCAAGTTCACCCCCAATCAGTGTAGTGAATTCCTATTAGATAGGTTCCTTCTTTCTCCTCACTTGCATGCATTCCGTCTCATGATCGACTGACCTCCCATGCTGGGGCATGTTCCCTAAATCTGTCTTCCTTTTTCCCGGGAAGGTCCCCCGTTAGGCCCAATGTCTGTGTCTCATTCCTAGGGTTTGATCAAAGCTAGAATAGGAGTGGTCTTCGAGTCTCATGCATCATTTCATCTTGCATCTGGGCTTCCAACGATGCAGGGGAACCGATTTATCATCACCATTCCTTCGGTTCCCCTAGACGACCAATTTGACTCATCTCTGCCAGGTTGGTTCGACAGGACTCCCGAAGATGGTAAACTCGGCCTCTTCAAGGATTCGATCTCTTTCCTATGGATGCACCACAGGGGGGAGGATCTTGCAATTCTTCCTGAGGACGTTGCATCCTCATCGTCTTGTGGGGCGTGAGTTGGATTATGTGCTCACTTGTTCAGATGGGGACATCGACACCGACCTTTCCTGCCCGTTGGACTTGACCTCCCCACTTCATCCAGGTTTCCCACTCCTAGGTCATTCCCTTTCCCCCACCTCATTCCCCTCTTCCTTCTTTCTATGTCCTCTACCTGAGGTTGCTTGCAATGTCAAATCAACTATGTCGAAGTGAGTCTAATGACAAAACGGATCATTGATGATCAAGACGACGAGCGCCCCCTACTTTCCTTTCCGCCATATCCTAAAGCAGCTCCGTTGTCAGGGAGAGGGAAGCACGTACTCTAAATCAAAGCATGCTGAAGGCATGGAAAACTATCCGTCTTTGCCGAGCCTGATTTTCTATGGACGTGTTTTGCTGGAGGTTGCTTGTAGCTTGCAATCCGAAGGTCGCTTGCTAGGTTGCCGTAATGCCTTCTAACTCAGTGAGTGCTTTCTAAGAAAGAGAATAAGAAAATGAAAGACGAAAAAGGTCGTAATAGATCGACTTGAATGTTGCTCCAGCATTCAAGTTCCATTTCAGGGAAGGACGACAACGACAGACCAAATCTCGGACTCTCACGCCTCCCGCCGTGTTTGCGACCAGGGAGGGGCTCCCGGTGGGAATAGGTGAGGTAGCGCTTGTTGCCATCGCTAGCACTTTGGATGAGCATGCACTAGATAAATCGATTGCTACGAAAGTCGGGGTTCTCTCGTAGAGTGAGAAAAGGGTCATTCATTTCATATCGATATGCTTTTGAGGCTCGAGTAGACTCAAGATTGATTCATGCAGAAATGTAATTAATAAAGATAATGAAAGAGGAAGGAAAGGATGCAGCATGCAAACGGTTCCTCTTCCTTTAAGTGCTTCTGGCGAATCCTGATAGACTTGTATTCGAATGATTCAGAGATGAGTTCGTGTACGAGGATCGACGAAGTTGAGGAGAGTGAGCATTGGGCACATAGTAGACATCTTTCTTGCGAGAGGTAGGCCCTGGTCAACCGATAGAGGGAAGCAAGATTGCATACCCTGGGGCATCCACCTATGTTGTGATAATTCGAAAGATAAAGGAAGGACCCTATTGTATGAGTCCGGGAAGTGAATCCGATCGAAAAGGATTTGTTGTACACTGGAGCAGTCTCTGAAAGGTCCCATCTATCCTTAGTTCTTGTGAACAAAGATGTAGTTCGCTCAAATGGATGATTTCGTATGTAAGGCCTCAAAAAGGGCACCGAGATAATAGATATCTACTCGAATTAGTTCTAGTGACTCATCTTCCACATCCAGATGATCGCTCTACCTATTACGATAGTACAACTAGTGCTTCTATGATAAGCTTTGATTTGACCGAAGATGCGCAAATGATAGGTCAGAGCGGAAGGGCACCCCAAGAACGTAAAATACTACAATCCTCTAAAAGGCCATACAGTCATCCGGAGATTGTGTTCGGGGGTGGAGCCATTGCCTATACCCGAGTCAAGAATCTCTTCGGGGAATTCTTCCCGAGCGAGATGCCTAAAAGCGGTAGATGGTATTTCCAGAAAGGCTAAGGTCCTAGTAGCTTTTTACAAAGAAGTGGAAGAAAAGATTCTCCGTTCCGACTTAAATCGATAAACTGATCCTGAAATATTGATATTCAAAACCACAACATTGTTAGGTTCGGCACACGGGTACATACCCCCTCCGAGTCCGAGAGGGAAAAGTGGCAAGGGATTGTGTGGAAAGGAGTTTTCAAGCTTAGGACACAGAAGCAGAAGTCGTCGAACCTCATTCATATTTGTTGTCTATGACCAGCCTATAGATAATATAGACGGAATAAGGAGAGAAAGAAAGAGGTTGTTTTAGAAGGAAAGAAGAAGCTTTTCGTTTTGCTAGAATGCCTTAACCGGCAGGGACCTCGTGGATTCTCCTTCCTCTTTGACGGAGTAGCGGGAAAAGTTTCCCAGTCTTTCCCAATATTGCCAAACAAAGCTCAATACACCCATACCAGTAAAGAAAGCAAAGTCAAATACCAATGGAAACGGAAAGATACAATCATCTTCTTACTGAGAAAACGGAGTTGAATCAATTATAGGCGTTAGTATTATTGATTAAGTGAGTAAGTGAGGGAAGACTCCCACTTTCACTCTACCATCAATGTGACTAAATTAATCTCCGTTTGCTATTAGCCTGGCCTTAGCCTCTGATCCTTCATCCATGTCTTCATAATCCAAGAAAGCTTATAGGTTTTATACCCGCTTAAGGCCCTCTCGGTGTACTTGCTTACTTGACTTCTGTCTTCCCCGTTCAACGGCTCCCTTATTTCGCGAAGCATAGTGTGCAGGCGGCTGTAACCTATGGTCCTAGAAGAAAGGACCTTCCCTCACAGGAGGAAAAGCAACTTCCGACCAGGCAAGAGCACATTGTAAGGATGACCTCAGACTATGGAAAGCGGCTCTCCATTCCTAAAAAAGTACTCGTACTGAAACTCCAGGAAATCTATGAGAAAGTCAAAATACTGCCACACAGATTGGACTTCCCGTAGCTCCACTCAACACAATCACAATAGTTGGGTCCTTTAATCTCTATCCATGAGATGTTCTTTATGGAAATACTTTCAGTCTTGGAGCTAGTCCCGCGCAATCTCATTTACTGCAGCAAATAGAGAAGAAAGTATAGAATCGCCTGAATTCATCTTCTTTGATTTTGAAAACCCTACCAACTTTGAAGTCCGATGCCAACAATTCTAGCTCGACCACTTAAATCATAGATTCTCCGAAACCATGCTCCCTTTATTCCCATCACAGGCCACTGGGAAAGACGAAGTTAGTTCTCAAAAAAGAGGGGAAAGCATATCCTTGAATCTAGCTTCATACCGATATGGCAGATAATCTTATTCGACACTTTGACTCGTGACGAGGGTTCCTTTCCTCGCTCGGGACATAGGCATTAGCAGCATCCTTTCAATTTCAAGTAGCTCATGGATAGATGGCCTAAAGGTTGAAGGGCAGGGATTCGATCCACTCCCATGCCTTTATTGAAATATGGGATGCTTACAGCATAGCCCCCTTTACGTATTCAGATATCGAGATTTACCTTTTTAACCTTCCTAGGTTAGCGTAGTAAGAAAGATATCAGACTTTTCGGGGTGCCCGACGCCGCCGAGGAGCTGGAACAAGGGCTGAACGAGTAATAGTCAGCATCAAGATTTCCTCTCTTCCGCTTTTTCTTCTGTGGACGGAAGTCGCACGTACGGGAACAAAGTACTCGCCCTCAAAAGCGTATTCCAAATGCCGAATCCTATTTGGAACTAATGTGAGGAATCTGATGTCAGTTAAGTTTAAGTATGAGTGAGCAATCGCTTCCGCTAGCCTATATTTTTTTGATTCTTGATGCTTCTTTCAAAACATCTGCCAATCCTGGAAAATCACCAGTCGAGAACCACTTGATAACTACTTTATTTACAGAAATCAAAAGAAAAGTAACTATGGTTCGCTTAGCGGCTCACTTTCTTCCAAACCTCGGAGCTGCTATTCACTGGTCCACTCCTGAGGAAGCCACCGGCTCGAAGCTGCGCCGCTCACTGATCAACGTAAACCCTTCCACTCCCACCGTTCAACATTCGCTCGCAGATCTATAAGTAGTAGTAGATCAGCCATTCCGAAAATCAACCTAGGAATCACCCTATCATAAGCTACTTGATTCTTTTACTCAATTTCCAATTCCATTCTGCAACCGAAAATGGAGTTCAGTTCGTTCTTCTAAGCCCATGGGCAAACCACCCGGTAAATAGAGTTCGTATCTCTTCTCAAAGTCAAAGAGTGTTACATGGGTCAAAATAGCTTGCAAAGTCTACAGTGGATGTCAGAAACGTACCAATACAAAAACAATCTTAGGTTAATTCTTGAAGATTCGCTGTTCGATTTTCTGTTCGTGTTGGGGTTGGGAATTCTTCCTTGCCAACACTGAGTGTGGTGTGATAGAGATGATAAGGCTTCCACACAGGGAGTCAACCGGTATCACTTCGAAAACAGATACCACTACGTCAACAGCCGATACCGATAGGCGTCCCCGACCCCGCTCCTTAAAGAAATCCGGTCTTAGAGAAGCAGGCCAAGGCCGCGAAATGAACGGGGTTTCCTCTTCAAGCAGGCAATGGAATTAAAGTCAGCATGGGATGAGGAATGGGTAACCCGAAGGCATAAAATTGAGAGCTTTATAGGCTGGCATACTCCAGGTAAAGGTTGGATCAAGGTTAATACAGATGGAGTGTCAAAGAATAACCCAGGGATGGCTTCAGCGGGGGGAGTGATGAGGGATCACAAAGGTAAATGGATTGGGGCTTTGCTCATCGCATAAGAATCTGCTCATCCTTTGCTGCTGCTGCGGAGTTGTGGGAAATTAACCTTAACCAGGGATCTCCACTAAAATCGCATAAATAATAGAATCAAAGTTGCGGTTCCACCTACCCAGGAAAAGTAAGAATGAGCTTCTTGCCCTCCCGAAGAAAGAGGCGATAGCCGTGGGAGTCCTCGTTCGTAATGCACGAACGAGATTGGAAAAGCTTTCTTGTCTACTTAGGAAATGGAAGCATGGAGTCTCTCAGCTTCTGGTATACAACCAAGTTTACCCACTTATCATTGTTATTTCTTTCTATATCTTGTTTGTGGCTACATCCTTTTGTCGAGAGAAAGGAGTTGGTGCGTATGGGACCAAAAGCAAAAGACAAAAAGTGATGTAATAAGAAAGGGGCTGTTCATCCTCATTCCCGGGTATGGGATGCAGGGAAGATCGAAGGATTCGTGGTGGTTGGGTCTTTACTCGACTTTAGTTGAGTGCAGTTAATGAAGACTCGAGGTTAGTGAAGAATTCGTGGAAAACCAATCCTTAAGTGAGCAACCTATCTTTCTGCTGGCTCGCTATCCTAGCGGAAAGAAGGAATTCCTATTGACTTCGAAAGCTTCTATTGACCGAGTTCAATAGCATCGATGGACTGAGCCGAGTGAAAGATAGATGCCCCAGGTGGAAGGTACAACAATGGAATACAAATCAATGTTCAACTCGAATAGGAAGAGCACTTGTGTTAGCTAAGGCGGTTTGAAACTCTATTGGAAACTATAGTCATAAGCAGTGAGTTTAACCAGGAAGCGCAACTTTGGAACGACTAGTAGGAAGCCCTCGTCGTTGTTCAAAAAGTAGCTAATTGGAGCATAAAAAGAATATTGATTTTCAATGTTGTTTCACCATTGGAACATCTTATCGGAGAAAAAGAAAGAACTATTTCTATCTTGGGTTAAGCCCCATCTCCTTACTTCATGGTGATAGGCCCGCCTTCTGCTTTCTTTTCTAGAATAGACAAAAAAGAGGAAAGTTATGTTTGGGGCAATTGAGTAAAGACTACTAAAGTCAAAAGCTCTTTTACAGCAAACTCTCTGGATTTCTCATTCTCATCTGCTATCGGCTCTTAGCGAGTAGGTTTGTCTGGGGTGCTCCTTTGGCGGAGCTGCTATTGGTCTTTTCGATTGTCGTACTTTTGCTGGGTGTACCAATTACGGAATCAGTAAAATGGAGTGGATTGTTCAGTTTGGGTTTGACTTTTTTCTGGGTTGCGAGTATCCCCCTTTGTAGGAGGTCCTGTAATTCTCTGTTAGGCGTGGTCCTCGATGCTGTTCCCATTGTCCTTGCACCAGCGGCTTTTCAATCTTTGCATAGGTTTTGCCGCTGTAGTACGAAAATTGTGATGTATGACTCATTATTAAGATACGCGAATATGGATTTAGTTGGATCATTAATGAATGTGAATTCTTTAAGATACGTGAATATTTATTTAGTTGGATCATTTAAGGTAGCTGTTGCGGTGGGAGTCATGCTCGGGAAAAGCAAAAATGGGCTCGGGCAAGGGACAAAGGCGATAGTGTGCTTCTTTGGCCTGGTTTCAATAGCAGAATGGGGGCCTGGTAGAGAGGCTACTTAAAAGAGAATGGACTACCCTCCATTGCCGAAGTCGAGAAAAGAGGGGGCAAACCTGGTGAAGTATAGGCTCTGATCTCAATCTTCTTTCTGCTGTGCGATACAAGCGCGATGTAACGTAACGGCCGGGCAGGGGACACTTCAGAACCTTGACAAAGTGGTTAAAGACAAGGAACCAACAAAAAGAGATGCCTTTCGCCTCAAAACTCTCACTTGGCCTTTCTTTCACTCAACGTCTCTCAACTGCTTAGCCCCGAAGATCCTAGAGGATACCAAACCTAGAAAGAGAGTAAAGAGCAGCTCCTCTCTCGACAGCTCAACTTCTTGAATGGGAACCACTTTTGGAAAGTCGAAATAAAAGGCTTTCGAGGTTTAGTCTTCAAGTAGGAGAAATTCGTCCTAGAAAAAGGATTGAGTTACGGTAAAAAAAGGTTTTTGCGCGAAGTAAGGCATTGCGAATTAGCACCTCCGACAAATAGGAAGACGAACGATCAAAATAGGATATCGGGCTCACTCGCATAGTTAGAAGGAACCTCTATCTAGGCATTGTAAGAAGCCGTATCCATTTAAGGCTTTACTCAAAAGAGTGAAAACCCGCTACGCGTGGGAATTCGAGCTATTCACCCAAGAGCACAGAAAGAACCATCCTAGTAAGACGCCCAATGATCCCATTCCTATTCTTTAGAAAGAGGTCAGGTAGGGTTCGGCTAGGGGAATCAGTTCATCAAATGTATCTAGAGGCCGGTTCGCCTAAAGAAAAACCTGAATTTCATGGTTAGAGAACTGTACCTGAGAAGAGGGCTACGCTAAACCTTGCTTAGAATCTGCAATTAGTGCTCATAAGGACAATGACGCTTCGTACAAGAAGGCATTAGAGCATACAAGCACTCATGGGAATGAGTTTTTCAAAGATGTAACTCAGGATGAGTCTAATAAGCAATATGGAGTATCTGATAGGGAGGCTGCTAATAAGGTACTCTCAGGGTCATCAGAAGCTAAAGCATTGTTTTGCAAACCACAGGGGTGGAACTCTGGCAAGCAATTCTGCTTCTTCCACATCGTCAAACGCTATCCCATCAGGCCGATAGCCGCATCTTTCTTAAAGTGAGTGATGTCGGAAGAACGTTCTTTGATCTATCTATTCGTCAACGGGATAGCCATCGACAGGAAAAAGAAAGAACAATTCTACGGAAGGGAATAGGGTCACCAGAAGAGAAAGAAATCCTACCTCTTTGCCCAGAGGTCTCGATCTGGAACATCTAGCTCTCAATCTGGATATGGAACAACGACTGACTGACGCATGGGCGCCTTCTTCATTTCTTCACTTCCACTCCTGGAAGCACATTTTCCCGTTAGAGGGCGCTCTATAGGTGTTTACGCGGGCTTAGCCCCTTCCTCACGATACGGACCTACGAACTCTGTACCGAACTCACGTTCTCCTTAGCTTGGTGGGGCCTAGGTCGAGAAGGAAGTAGCATCAGACTCATTCGTTATGCCCGGTACAATACAATATCTTCTATAGAATATCTTATCTAGAGGCGGAGTTGTATATCTAATTCATCTAGGGTAGCTTGTTTAGGTGTTAGCTAGTGTCATTGGTCTTTTTCTTCTTGGGGGTTTCTTCTTACCCTTGGCCTTCTTAGCGGGACGGGTCTCAGTCCCAGTGTGTATGGCTGATCATCCTCTCGGACCAGTTACTGATCATCGCCCCACCAACTAGTTAATCAGACTATAGCCTCCTCGGGGCCTTAAGGGAATTTCTTTATCTCTACTTTCGGGTCTTCATTGATCAATGCATTTCACCATTTGATCCAAAACCTAAGTAAGAGATTCCACGAAGCAAGTGGTAGTGGATTTTCTCTCTGTATCCACCAGGTATATCGATCAAGTATTGACGTATAATAGATTGAATGAATCCTTTAGTGACTCTTAGTATATCATTAGGAGAAGAAAGATAGAGAAAAGGTACCAATCAAGTTATTGCGTTTATAGAATGCATCCTTTCTTTTCTCTTTATATACTTGTAGAAGAAATGACTTTTTGCGCTTTCTTCTTTTTGATGTTATTGTCGACAAACGATGGGATCTTGATCGGATTCAAAGGCCGCTGCCTACTTACTTCTTGACTTCTCCACCTCACAGTCTATAGCCTGCCTTGGTATGAGTTGATAGGATCAGACTGACGAGGGCTAGTCTAGGGCATTTCTACCATGATTAGGAAGTCGAAGAGGCACTAAGACATCCACTCTCAAAGGAAAGCCCCTTAACTCAAATACCACTCCTCCCTCAGGTTCAAAGAAATGAGACCTGACCCCATACCTGCCACCCCTGCTATACCCAAACCATACCGCAGTCATACCCAGAATACCCATATCTTAGATAGTCTAACGAGGTATATGTACTTGTTCCAGAAAAGAAGATTGAAGTATTCGATCCAGATGGGGAGTTCACTACTTTCTTTCTAGAACTCTACTTAGATGGAAAAGTCTCAATTCTCTCTCCGGGAGATAAAGATATCTTGTGTTCCAATGGAAGTATAGGAATATCCAAAGAAGGATATATAATGTATAATGTATACTCCCCGGGAATCAAAATAATACTTAAGCCTCAGGGCCCTGCTCCCGTGGGTCTCACCCCAGACTAGACAGAAAGAAGGCTACATCCTCTTCTCGTTCTGCTGATTCAATGCCCAAACACATATAAGCAATTGACTCAAGATAGACCTACCTTCTCGTTACCAGTGTGCTAATCACTTTTTTAATAGAATCTCTTTGGTAAGGCCAGGTTCGTAGACTGGGTACATAGAAAGGGGGAAGGGACGCTAACAAGTACTAAAAAAACACTTTCTAAAAGGATTCTTCTGCCTCACAAGTGCTGGGCGATCCCGACCGACGGCTTAACCATCGTTTATCCACAGATGCTACTTTGAAACAACTTGGAGGGGTCCATAAGAAGCTGCATGAGCACTTTCACCTTCGAATGTAGGTCATAGCTAAATAAAAGGAGCATTACTTCTGATTGAGAGATGCGAAGAAGTTACGAATCTAACTATGAACCAACAAGAAAGAAAGATGAGTACTAACCAAGCCTCTTGCTAAACGAGATTCTCATTCTCTTTTCCAAGCCCGGTTATTGAACCTATGCTCTACTCAATCCCAAGTAACCGTATACGCTACCCTGGGGACTGGTATGAAATCGTCCAATAAAACCTGTTGATCGAATCTCTCTCCTGGAGAAGATGACTGATCCAGTCCAGAGAAAGCATACAACTAAGTGACACTCTTCTTATATATCTTTCTTTCCCACGCTGACTGTACTAGAACCTCTTCTACTAAATCTTTGATCGGCATCTTCCCTCTTTCTTTTTATTAGAATTTGGATTGGGATTCGATTCTGTTTCAAAGCTCAGAATGAGGTCTTTTCAATGGATGGTGTGAGTTTGTCAAGCGAATGTTTAGGCGAATAGCTCTTCTTCAACATGAATCTCACTCGAGAAATTTCTTTTTCATGTCCATATGAGATGAATTTTCGAACTAATGGCACGAATCCAATAGTAAGGAAAGGACAGTGTGGCATACTATTCTATACGATGAATGTGCAGCTAGGAGAGCAGCTACTTCTGAACTTTCTAACTTCAGCTAGCTGACTGGTTTACTACTTGCTTTCAACCTTTGGACAGCTATCCGTGCTACTTGGCCCGCCTACTGAACTCCTACAGTCCTGCTACCAAGCATTCTCTCTTTACTCGCCTAAGGGTGCACTAAGAAAGATTGCTACAACGACAAAAGTCAATACCAGAAAGTACAGTTGCCCGAACCTACTCATTCCTTTTCGCATTTCCCTCTCATCCTAGATTTCCGCTCACCTCCTCTTCGTCTAATATCTCTTCCTCGATAGCTTTTCAGCAGAGGGGATGTTCACATCTTCAGCTCACGAGTACCTATCCATCTTTGCAGGCTCACGGACCTACGATTGGACAAGTCAACTTCCCCTAATAAAGGACAGAGGCTCACCGAACGAAAGAACAAGCAAGCCTGAGCTGCCTTCTAGTGGTGCCTTACCCGCAGGAAGACTGAACTAATCAAGGGTTCAATTCCATTGAGTGCTCGGTAGATTCTATGTCCATTCTTTGTTCCCGAATTGCAAGATTTATGTTTTCTCAGAATCTATATACGTAGAAAGGCTTTGCCACTTTGACTGGTGTAGGTTCCGCCCCTTGCCTCCAACTTCGTCTGTCGGCATTCGATCAGCCCGTAAAGAGAATCTTTATAGGCTTTGAAGCCTCATTTACTCTTCATCTCCTCATTGAAGACGGAATGCCCTTTACGACAGGCGCTAACCGCTTTCTACCAGCTAAAGCTGCTCGGCTCGAACCCGGATCGGCTTACCTCACTTTCAAGCATACACTGAATCAGCTTCCGCTGAGAAAGAAACTTCCAACTGAGAAAGCAACCATCCATTCATGTCCAACCGAGAACTTGTATCGATCCGCTTTCGTCCTTCTCGCTCCTTTACTCATCTTTGTTTTTTCATGTTGATGATCATAGAATGAATGAAATGCTCCAATTCCGGTTCAAAAGGCAAGTGATTTAAACAGGTTTGACGAGTCTGTACAGGCTCACAGGCCGTATTGAGGAAGCCATTAATGGAGAGTCCAGTCAGAGGGCTCGAAGAGGTTCTTGAAGACTGACTACTTGAAAGAAAAGAATGAGACAACTTCTAGTATCCAAGCCCGAAGGGTCAATCTCCACTGGATATAAGCCAACTAGATCTCAAAGCCTTCTAACTCTAACTGGCTCGATGGTAGAACAATAGATCCGGCTTGCTTGGAGAAGAAAAGGAACTGGCTTGGTTCGCTTGACTGCTACCCTTGGTTGGTAGAGCTCAAGGAGAAGCAACTAAAGGAGAAGCAACTATCGGATCAAAGGGACGGATAAAGGATCAAAGAGAGGAGAAGCAACTATCGGATCAAAGGGAGATTAAGATTAGGAATCGAAGAAATAAGTAGTTAAAGTAAATATCGGATAAGCTAGAGTATAAGCACTGGTAATCAGCAGGTAGTTGAATCAGTAAGCACTGGTAATAAAAAAGACTCCTAAAGCGGAGAGATAGAATGATTTTCTTTCCCGGTCCTCTTTTGATGTATGATAGCAGTCAAGTACAAATGATGTATTATAATGATACCAGTCAAGTACAAAAAGGTAGAAAGAATCGCTTGTACTCATCGAATCAATATGTTTCCAGCGACGGGAGCGGAGCCGAAAGCAGATCCATACGTTGATCCAGTCAAAGAACTAGTAGATCCCAAAGGAAGAGTTTGATTCTACTGTCGAAGAGTCCACCAACTACTCTTTGTCAACTTAGGGTTAGGGCAATTTCTTACTTCTTCCAACTACGGTCAAAGGAAAGCTTAAGAACTCCATTTTTCGCCCTCTTCCAAGAGATAAGGGGTTCCCGGATTGAGCTTTAAGCCTAGAACGCCAGAATGGTTTTCTCTTTATCTTTCTCTTTATCTTCCTCAAGCTCATAGCAGTGAAAGAATGAAATGAAGACTTTGTATCGTGATCCGAGAAGCTATGGGAATGAGACAGTTTCCGATGAAGCTGGTCAATCAGTGCCAGTTACAGTGCCAGAGCAAGGAAAAGGTCAAGTGTAGGGTAAGCCTCTATATAGAGTAAGCCGCAATAAAGCAATAAGACAGTTTTCTCTTCGGGGTTGTAGTCCCAACTTTAAGTAGTCGCACTCTCAACTATAGGTCTAGGAGGGTAGGAGGCTTTCGGGACTGAATGACTTAGACTCTCCTTCAAGTAAACTGAGCCTCTCGGATTCTCCATTTCCTTTTTGCTCTTCATTGTCTCGGCTATACCATATAATAAGAATATAGAATCTATTTAGATAGATTGTGCCATCTTTGGCAGCAGCACAGGAGATTCGGAGATCAAGGATTCCTTTCTTCAATTCAAGAGGAAGGGGCAGACGCTTGGTATTACTTTCTGGAATGCCTTGATCTTGATGCCGGAGGCATATATCTATTATTATACTGAAATCACTTTTTTTTTACGACGGCGAAGATCGCTGGAACTCTTGCAACTAAGAGTGTCATAGGGGGACAACTGAGCGATCGGATCAAAGTAGTTCATACAGGCTTGATGGTATTACTCTATCAATGTTACCGCGCCTGGAAAAGAAAGAAGGTAGTATGATTCCACTCATCTCTTCTCGTCTTTCCTCATTGAAACAAGAATTCAATTTACTTAAGGTCATTTCATTAGGACTTTCTGCTTGGTGGTGAATTCGCGTCTTCTTCCTCATGACGAGCTTGGACACAAGCTTCTAATGACAGCACCCTTTCGTACGTCCTTTCGATAAGTCGTAATGATCCTAGGGATCAGGATCAAACTTGATTTTGTCTCCACCTTAGCAATTGCTTTCGCTCATCCCATGTAAGGGTATGGATAAGAGCCCGACACTTGATCGAAGGCTTGCCGGCTTGAAAGCCCGATCTAGTATTCTTACCACCTAGCTACTTCACAGTGTTCTTTCTTTTCGCGAATTCTCAAAGAGCGGCATCAGAAAAGAAAGCCGTGACGAAGGGTTAGGTAAAAATGTTAGCCACTTTAGAAAAGAGCAGAAGAGATTCGCCCAAACAAAGGGAGAGAAGCAGGTCTTGGGTGAGTTGCACAAACAAGTGTATAAGAAAGCTTTTTTGTGTTTCGAGTTTTGGCTTGGGCATCAAGAGGACCCTTGAAACTACAACGAATAAACGAATAAGAAGTAAACACAATTATAATAAATCACTTTTGGAGTAAGAAACTAAACTTAAACAGCCTTGTTTCGAATTGAATGAAGGTCTGCTGGTTTTTAAATAAGTAAAAGAGCAATAGCAGAGCAACCGTTGGTGATACTGATTTTTCATTTTTTTGGAAACCGGCTTGGACATTGACTTTTTTAAAAGAAAAACGAACTGATCAGGGCTCACCAAAGTTTCCTGGCTCAAGATCAGACGTGGATCAATCAATCGTCTCTCTCACATATCACTAGCGAATACCAATTACCACTTAACTCGAATTCCCACACCCAGAGCAATCCTCATGATCGCCCGATAGCAATAGCAGACATCAATCCTCCTCACGCGCACAAGCCAGATAACTGTCTGGTAAAAGCACCACCCTACCCTGCCCCCGCCTTCGTCCGCGTGAGTGTGTGGAGACCGCGATGAGTCTTTGTCCTTCCTCAGACCTTCACCCCCTTTGATTTACTAGTCGACGTTCCAGCTTAGGCGATCAAAGCAATACGTCCCAAATTCTTCAAAGCTCTTACTTATGTTATGATAGACGGAACTAAGCGTCAGACTTCTGAAAGTGCATCGCTCTGCAAGTATGTAGGGTCTTCCCCGCCTCAATCCAAGTTGAACAAACGCATTGCCTAGGTACACGGCCGATATGAGATATGACATAACAACTATTATATATATACCCAGTTTGGACGGAGCTTTCCCCGGCCCTCGCGATGGATTAACCTTCTTTAGCACCATATGGAAAACCGTCTATCAAGGGCATATGCCCTTGTCGCTTATGTTTCTGGCCTGTACTGGCTAGCTGCTCGGAGGGGCGAGGGTCCACTACTCGGGAAGAAATAGCTTCCTCTCTGACTCTATCATAGTCGGGTGCTGCGCATCGCCACAGCGAACGCTTATACAGAGAACACGAAAAGAGCCCTTTCAGGACATCACCCGTGCGAGCGCACTCTGGCGCATCCAACCGCACTCTCATACATGCTATTAGCTTACCACCTTGCTGCCCTACTTACTTTTCCGCTTTGCTTTCTATGCGTTTGAAGCACCATGCCCTTCGTGTTGACCGGGCGCGGCTACAGCAGTAAAGAGGCCCGGCTCCCGAGCGGAGAAGCGTAAGTCAAGAGCCCACTATATGGTTTCGGTAGCTGAGAAGACTCAGAATAAGCCACCCCGCTATTACGACATCTATAAGCTCGATGATACCCAGCTATACATTGCTAGCTCACTCTCGATGATAGAGGACCGCTGATTTCAGAAGCGAAGCAACCACAGTATTCTTAGGGTCGATCCACATCCCGCAGCAATGGACTAAGTTATCGGCCAACCGGTCGGGTCCTAGCCATAGAATGATTTGGGATTGATTCTCAGTAATGCCATTACCGCAACCATATACTCTTGCGATGATTGTCCGGACTTGGCGCGAAAACGGACTTTGGCCTTTCCAGCCAGCTTCAAAACGACAGCGCTAACGCGCGCTAGCACCTTTCTTTACTAGACCCTAGTTGCTTTTCAGCAGCCCTTGCTTGCTTGGGCAAAGACGAGTCCGCCAGCCCTAAGCGCTAACGCGCTTACGAAGCAGGGTATTAATATTGAGATGTGCCAGGATGCCTTGATGGGGAACTCTGAACACGCTAGAAAAAAAAGGCTCGTTTAATATGAAACGAATATAGTTTCTTATACCCCTGTTGAAGTCTGCTTTGCTGCTCTTCTAGTTCGTAAAGGATCTTACACCAATGGGGCCGCTTGGAGTATTGTCTCTACTGGCTGTGCTATTCTTAGGCTTCTCAATCCAATCTCTTTCTTTACTCGAAGAGCGGATAGGCACTTCTTCTTTATCTATGCGGGCGCGATTCCCTTCGCTTGCCGAGAAGAGATAGCCCAAGCCGATAAGGGAATAGTCGAATGTCCACCCCTACCCTCTCCTCTCCTACTTCTCTCGAATCTCCTCTAGGATTGCCAGTACCCGATTCCTCACCACCCCTTAAAGCCGATGATGAAGGAGCAGGGAAACTTGACCTACCTGCCTGAAAAAATGATTCTATTCCCTAGCGAGCATTCCCACCCGAACGCAGAAATAAGAGCCTTTTTTTGCCCGGCAAACGGATTGAGGAGGAGATCTTCAATCAGAACAGGAAGTTCTTCCTAGGAGATCAGTCTATCTAGAAAGGGGTAGCCTGTCTCCCTTGCAGTGGAAAGAGCAAGAAGCATTAGAGGAAACTAATCCCTATTCCCCTACCTGTGGTCTTCAATCCCACCTGCCTAAACACTATACCGAAGAGCAGAGCAGTAAATCCCTTCCATTCACCCCTACTAAATAGTCATTTAGGTCCCCGGCCAATCAATAAGATCTTCTAACTAGTTGTCCGAAAAAAACCCCTTGATCCGCGAGCGGGCATAATCTTAGTTTAGTTCACTTCCCGGGAGACAAAAAACATTAACGATTGCCCCTATCTAATGACGGTTGGCGACTGATCCTTCCTTTTGATCTCCTGCTGCTATCGATGTCGGGGCTGTCGAGTTGGTTTTCCATTGTCTGATTTGGGTTCTTCAACCGGTTGTTTTCTCCGACGCCCAGCATTTGTTTGTTCGTATCCATAGCTATACCAACCTCGCCACCAGCCGATCCCGCGGAGAATGTACGCACCCGAAAGAAAGTGGATTGGATTTCCTAATTTATCTTACGCCTGATTCAATTGTTTTGGGACGGCTAACTGAACAGATTCCCGTACTTCTCGTATCCCTTTCCGCGAAAGGATTCTATTCCCTTACTAGCCAGTTCCATATCTCTGGATGCCTGGACCAAATGCCATACCTGATGAAATGCCAAACTCTCATCTATAATAGCTGAGTACTGAACTGATCGATGGATTGGCCCAAGTAGTCAAGTCGTTGGGTAGAAGCTGGCATCTATTAGATTCTTTGTTGACGGAAGGCAACTTACTAAAGGGCGGGTGGGTATAGGAGAAGAGAGTTGAGAAGAAAGTGCCCGCTCTCATACTAAACTAAAGCCGTAGCTAGCGAAGCAAGAAGCTGAAAACCTTGACTAAGAGGGGTAACCGAGGACAAAGAAGGTAACTTGTCAATTCTTGGTGTAATACTCACTACTAAAGGATTCGGGGAATACTATTGCATCCAGTCGCTTCTAGCTTTAGAGTCAGATTATTTAAGGATCGAAACAGATTCCACTAAAGCCAGGGGCGCGGAAAACCATATTAGTGAGAGCCCTACTCATTTTGCAAAATGAGTGAGAGGAACCTTCCCCAATAACAAAAACAGATCGGGCAATAGCACAATTCAGAGGAGGAAAACGAGCAAGGAAAGCAAGCGACGCAACACAGAGAGGTGTCCTCCGTCGTAAACGCTCTCAGAGCCCTTTTGAGTCTCGTTTACGGCCTCTTTCTTCTCTTTTCTGACCGCTAATAAACAAGAGCTAAAGCTTAAGACAGAAGACAAAGGATTTCTGGATAGATCTGAGCGCGACTACGACAACTGGTATAGGCGCTCCAGCCGTCCTCATTTGCTTCCTCGTCCTCTCGACAAGTATCAAAGCAAAAAGTGGTATGCTTTGCAGTGAATTTCTTTTTCAAAAGGATTCGGGATGTTTTAGGCAGAGTGGACGGAGGATGACGATCTGATGAGACCGTATTGCCTAACCGAAGCTGCAGCACGGTGGCCAGAAATCCTTCCTCAGAGGAGGTCCGAGGCTTCGTCAAGTCACCGGAGCGGAGCTGGTCCGTCGCGAAGAGGAGGGCGTGATTCGGATGATGAGAGCATGGGATGATGGGCCGATCCATATGTGGGCCCAGTTTGTTTTTCTCTTTCGATTTTTGTTGGTGATGGAATGAACTGGTGGCTACACCATATGCACTTTTCTACTTTGAACCGGCATCTCTGAATGGGATTCGTATGCTCCAATGGGCCGGACTTTTGGCCCAATGGACTTGGCGCTCAGCCCATGTCTTAGGGTCCATCAACTTCATCTTGGGATTTTGCAAGATTTTGTTATCAAATCACGCTCTCAACTATCGAGTAAGAGCATTAGGAGGGCATTAAATGCCTTTCTTCCTTCTTTCTATCATCGCAGAGAACCCTTGCAGTCCTCCAACGGCCATGGAAAGAGGGTCCTCTTCCTCAGCTGCGAATCCATCCCAGCTTGTAGGCTCAGGCACCTGAACTGCTCTCATGGGTTAAGGGATTGGATTGATTCTCTTGGAAAGAGATTTTTGGTGAACTTGGACAAGCTAGGCTTTAGGCTCGTGCTAGATCTGAAATCGGTGATTCTCGATTGGGGTTTGCTTGGTGCAGCCATGATATTTTGGGTGAACCAAGCATCGGTCTTCAGATTTGCAAGGATCTCCTAGTTTCGAAGAGATTTCTAGGATTTCCGGTTTGACTTTGAAGCCGGACATTGCAGTGATTTCCAAGAATCTCGACGGCTATTCCAGAGAGCTTACTAGGTTCTTGGGTTTGAAGAAAGGGGCTAAACGCAAGGGGACTCTTCCTTTAGGGTACTCCAAATCTCATATCATTCAATCTTTTTACACTGATAGGGGCGAATTCGGGATGGATCGCCGCTTCTACTGTGAAAATGCTTTGATCTGCCTTTGCATGTGCGAATGACTTTTCCATAGTGGCACTGCAAACCCTGCGTTTTTGCTACTGATTGATGAGCTCGGGGCTGGGAGAACTCTAGTGCCGTTTGTGCTTGCAGAGATCTTGCGTGGCTTGAATCTTTGTAAGAACGGCGTGACTAGGCCTTTCTCTGGTTCAGGTGCCATCCTTCACCATCTCTTTTCTTTTCTATCTGCCCCTTCCACAAATCTTCTTGGACTTTTCTAGCTGCAAAGCCTCTTGTTTGCCCCTTGGATTGACGAGGCATTTTCCCTGCATTGCACAGATATGGTTACGCGAGCACTTTGGGATTCATGAGCCTCTCCCATCTCAGTACCTTAATAGGACCCCTTTTGCATTCTGCACTTCAATCCGAACCCCTTTATCCGTACTGAATCTGAAGCTATCGTATGGCTTGCTTGATCCGGAGTCCATTGTGTGGAAATGCCGTTGGCTTCATGACGACCCCATCGTGGGTTATGACATTCATGAAGGTCTTCCTCTTGCAGGCTTGCATGGGGCGGTAGCCTATTACCCCACACGCTTTCTTCGCCAATTCGGGTTAGTTCAGGATGTTCCTGCAATCCCGGATATGCCTGATGCGACCTTATTAGAGTATAATAATTCATCTTCCCTTTGGGTGAGGTCCAGTGTTATAGGTTTTTGTTTTTGGAGGCTTCGTCAAACGGCCAATGAGAGCAGATGCAGATATAGGCGCAGTCGTTCGCCCAGTCTTTCCCCTGCATATGAGTGTTGGATTCGGGAGACAATGGCTGAAGAACGCCAATCAGTGCCTGAACCTTCCCATGCTAACTGCATCTGAGTACTCTGTAGAGTCTCCAGAGAATCAATTGGAGATCGCATTGACTGAACGCTTTCGCCCTCCAATCCGCCTTTACTCAACTGAGAAAAGAGAATTTACATATGAAAGAGATATTGAGAATTTCATTGCCTCATGTGTCCGCTCCTCATGCGATGAATCTTCCTCAGGATCAACAGAAACTTGATAGTCACCCCTGCAACTTCTAATGCAGAAGCAACAGACGTGGTGCCTCCTAAGGGTAACCTGGACGTAATATATAGAAGAATTTCTAAGAATCTCTATGCTTAACACATGATCTGAGAATCGAATAAGTATACCGGGGATAAATAGAAGATAATCGAATCTCATCTCCAAAGTAAGCAGTATCAGTAGGCTCAATATAATAGACATCGTCTACGTAGGGCATATATGATAGCTTCTAAACTCCACTTTCATGATTTCGCTTCCAAGCTCTACTCCCCTTATTTGTAGCTCAACTTTAATTATTTCGAGCTCCACTTTCACTTTCACTTTCACTTTCACGGTAACTTGAACATAATTTCTGGCAGGATTTTCTTTCTTTCACTAATCTCTCTGCCTGGATAGCCTAATGGTGTTGAACTTTGTCAGGTATCCTTTTTTCAAGTTATAACATAATATCGAATCTTTATTCCTCAGACTCTTGGGAACCCTTGTAAGCTAAAAATCCTTGTCTGTGTCCGGTTCACTTAGTTGTCCGAGGCAGGTCTACGCTACTTATACTTGGCATTAGGGTTAGAGGTCTATGCCAGTAGCACCAATGCTTGCTATGAGATAACTCGTACCCCTCAATAAAGAGGAGCATAGGCAGAAACTTACCAAAAGCTCTTATCATTTCAACAAGAGGGTGAACGAGAAGCATTAGATGACCTATAATCCCTAACTATCTAAGATTGATAGGCCCTGTAACCTACCTGTTTTGGCTTAAAATAGATGTATGGTGAGGGAGAAGTTTTTCTCTCTTAAGGCAGGAGTTCTGACAGATACCGTCGACCAATTGAAAGGGATGTAGCGCCCTTGTTTTGGGTACAAAATATCAATTCACGAGGAAGCATTCTATTATTCAATTTCCAGAAAGCCGATCTCTTCATCTTGTTCAAGAATTGAAAAAAAGAGATAAGGCACATCCGCTATATCATTCCAATACCCTTAGTCGCGTAAAAAGCCGTCCTCTCCTCAAAACAGACTTGGCTTTTCTTATTTCAGGGATAGATAAGGGAGTGAATTCATAACTCTTGCTTAAGTCTTTAGGAAAGGGTTGAACTCTATTAGGGTCTACTATCCCCTCAGGGAATTTCATATCTCTTCTTATAGGAGTTTTTTTTAACCAAATACGAAGTCGCTATTGCCTCAGCCAAGTCTTTCGCTCTACGTAGTTTATTCCACATTTATTTTATGAAAGCGAGTTGATCCTTTACTTCGTATCGAATATACAGAAAGACTCCTAGCTACAAGAGCTACAGAAGCAACACCGGATTAAGGATTCGCCTATCAGGAACTATGAGATGCCCCTCGTTTTCTCAGAAGCTACTTACTTTGCTTTGATGGAAACTTCCTTCGCTCGCTGCAACTCCTTCTAAACCGGAATTAGCTCAAAGGCGAAACCGGACTTAGCTTTCATATGCATCGGGAAAGAAAGCAAAGGATTCTCTCTTAGAATCACATAACTAGGTAGGAAATCGAATAGAATCCAAGAAGGAATTGAAGATAAAGAAATATCAGAAGTAATGCTAATAAGTAAACATAGGTAACAGTAACAACGGTTAATAAGTAATTAGTCTAATCCAATAACAACGGTGAATTTCTAATAATCTATATGCTTAACACATTCTTATTGTTCTTAAGAAAGGTTGCGGTAAGGGTGGGCGTCAATCGGCCATTCCTCAATCATAACCTTTGGAACTCTACGCCCGCGCTTGGTTCTCATGCACTAGGTGCACCCGAGTCGACTATAGCACTAACCCACTTGCCATTGATTACAACATCGACCTTTGAATCGTATCATCCATGGTGAGTGGTATCATATATAAGTCTAAGAGCAACATTTAGGAATGATCTTTCTCTCTCACTGACCGACACTCCCTTTGGTGCTATAGGTCCGAGCTAGAGTTCACTCTTCATTGCCTCTTCCCCGAAGCATGCTTTCTCATTGACTTTCGCCCTCAATCAAGAGATCTCGGAAAACCGACACGCACATGGGATTCACTTCTATATGCGTATACGTGAGTGATTCAAGCAATCTTCTATCCATCTGGGCTAGCGTCAGGTAAAAGAAAGAGAAAGTAGCTCAGTCAGCTCTTTCAGCACGGAGTCCCCCAATACCTATGGCTAATGGGACCACCACCTGCTTATCGACAACCTCATGGCGATGAAAAGAATGACCACCCCAGTGCCTAGTGAAAAGGCATCCATAAATGGAAGGTGAAAGGCCATCCCCCCGTACATCCACCCCTGGAGAAGAAGGCTATGTTGGGGCTAGCATTCCCAATGATTCCGAGTTTCGAAAAAGGGCCCTTTTACAAGCGCAAGCGAGGCAGCCTTCTTTGAACCCTCGAGCTGAGCAGGACACTTTTGGGTCCGCCTCTTCCTCATTCACTTCGCCCAGCTCTTCCAATCCTTTGGGCTACTATAGAACGGCCAGGCAAGGAAAGCAAGACTTCTTGTTCTTGTAGGGCGACGGAGCTATTCAATGGAAGGGATTTAAGGTATTGTGAACCTCTTAAGTCAGAAAGTAGGACCCAATCGTAGAGGAATGAGTCATCAATCAAATGCTCGAAGTCATACCAGCGAAAATAGAACAAGATGATCGTGGTTTCCTTTGAACATGGGTAGTATGGTAATCGAAGAGACCTCTGTATCATTTGATAAGCGCCCTACCTTACCTCTCAGCTCAGGTAAAAGGTCTTTGATTTACAGCATCCCACGCCCAGCCATCACCCATCGGACCCCTTGGTCAGAGTCGGGATCCACTAGAGAGAAAGAGGGCGGGATTGGCAGTTGTTGCAGATGACTAGGAAGAAGCCCAGACCTATACAACTACAGAAAGTGCTGCTGCTTTTCCTTTTCCCTCGTCCGAAGAGTGGACTGCCAGCGTCTTGCGCTTTCGTCGAATCATCGTTTGGAACAACAGTGCTTATCTCTGTCTCACTTGGTCAGCAGCTCTTTCAACAGAGGAACTCAATCTAATTCATCTATCAGAAGTCGAGCCTCGTCCATCTCTCTAGTCCCCAAAGTCATACCTTTGACCTTTTCTAGCTGTGAAAGAGTGAAAATGCTTTCGATCTATTTCCATTTCATAGTGGCCGGAGAGCCAAAGTCAAGTCATTCATTGTGAAAGCGATTGTCTATTTTTGGACAGCTGAGCTGCGTAGGTATCTTGTTAGTCAAAAAGACTCCTTCCCGCAATCAATCATGGAAGGGCCCAACAATTGAATCTCGCAAGTGATTGACGAACTAAGCCGGACATAGTGAGTATAGCGCTTCCTTTAGTTCACTGCTGGGGCTAGGTACTTGTCCTTAGTGAAGGAGTAGCTGTAAAGAGCAAATCCAGGCCTTCACTCTCATCACTCTTTCGATCCCTTGCGAACAGACAGTCAGTCCAGAGGCTTACTATGGGCATTGAAATTGACTATTCTTCTTTACCTAGGAAAGCACGAGATAGAAAGCAAAAGGCTTACGCGTGGAAAGCATATGAAGTCTTCGTCCAAGCCTTCTTGAGCTGGTGAAGGATCAACCGCTCTTCCATCTGGTGCATTTCGGAAGAACAGAAGAACAGCCTTTAGGAGGGATCTCATACCTTAATCTGATGGTACTTCTTTCCGCAGCAGAGTTGTCGTTGCTGATATAAGTCTGTCCTATGGTCCGCCTCCTATCCATAAACATAACCATTAGGAGCTTTTCTCTTTAGTTTGACTGCTCAGGGGCCTACCTAACTGACTGACTCACCTGCCATCATACCTGGGGAGTCTACCCATCTGTCTTTCTTACAGCCTTGCTTCCCATTGTAATTGCCTTACTAAAGAAATGCCCTAATATGGAACCAACCGGGGCTAAAGCTCAGACATTCTTACCGATCCCGGCCAATCCTATCTCCACGTGATGAAAGAAGTTTCTTGCCTCGCTAGACCGAGCAGCTGACCTGAGAAGTATTTCTTTATTTAAAGTTTGGGCTTGGTGATCCCGACCCGCTCCAGTTCCTCACACTCAAAGCAGGATGCCCAGTTAGAAGGGAATCCCCTATGGTCCATTTAGTCTACCCTTTCTTCACGCGGGCAAAGGCACCGCCTTGACAAGCGTCAGGGAATTCGTTTTCTAAAGTAGCGAAGTCTCTGGGTCCCTCACACCAATAGTCAAAGGTCATCTCTCTCCACATCTTTCAAGACTTTTCCGTTCATTGACACATCTGATAGCCATTTCTGATATCTTTCACAGTGGGCTCCGTTCCCCATGGATGGAATAAGAGAAAGAATCCCCACGGCCAACACTTTCATAGTCTAATTGATTCTCTTCATCTTTGTCCAAAGCCTTCCCCCTTTGGCAGTTATGCCGTAGTTCCTTTTCACACTTCCAGAGGTAGAGTGACTGCTGCCCATTCCAAGAGGCTATTCAATCCTTTTCCAAGAAAGAAAATAGACTCAAAAGGGTCTGTTGACTTGATGAAGAGGAATAAGATAAGACTTGACAGTAGCACTAGCGGGAAAGAGAGTACCAGACCCAGATGGTTTGACTTGGGAAGCGGAGTGACTATCTCACTAATAGTTGGGAAGGTATGGAGGGACTACTACTAACAGATCACACACGCCATCTCGTCCTTCATTGATCCGGGAATCCAAACATTGGTTGGCTCGGGGAATCACCAAATAAAGGTGAGAAAGCCCCTACAGATATTCAACTTGACCCAGAAGCCTTTCACCCAGTCGTCATGCCAGCATCCAATCGCATCTCCCAAAGGCCGAGGACGAGTAGAACAGTAAGGTCAGAACTGATAACTTCGTGCGGGGCTGGTCGTTCCTCAATACGTGGAGCCAAGGAGGCAAGTGAGCTGGTGGAGACGGGCGTTGCCAGTTAGCCCAGGAGACGGTGGGGGGAACACAGTTGCCCCTAAGGGAGTGGCCCCGCGTGAAGCGTCAGTTACACCGTTTTTTGGGATGGCAGACTAGTGAGAGTCTCAGGCATTGACTATCTTTAGATCTAGCGATTGACATTGTACTACCTTAGTGGACAATCGATTATTAGGCCGCCGCACCCGTATTGCAACAATTGACTAGCTTTCAAGTACTTACACGTCACTGATTCGCCGTACTAACTTGAAGTTTCCGCTGATACTGGGTGGGGTGGCCCAGCCCATACTCTTGATCATCCCAAGATCTTCCCTTCTTTTGTGGGAAGGGCTAGTTGTCTTTGTTGGAGGAGTTCACAACTCTTGTCTTCTTCAAGCAGGTATCCGCTATCTATTAGCGGGCAGTGGGAGCTGGAAGGACTGATTTTGATTGCAAGCAAGCGTCTCAGTTCTGATTGACATTGATGTCAGGGCAGAGCAGAGAATCTTGGATGTTGAGCCTTAGACTTCCCGAAAGAGAGATGAGTTGATCCTAAACTGCGCCATTCCGTCCGCAAAAATCAATCCCTCACTTGAGCATCCGGTTGCGCTAGCTAGGCCCACGGAGCGGTAGCGTCACCTTGTCCAGGAAGTTGTGTCAGAGGGGCCTCTTGTTCGAGAGTTCGACTTGATATAAGCCGGAGATAAGCTAGCCAAAAAGCTTTTCCCCCCGATGCGAATCATAGAAGAGCTCAGACGATTCCTTTTTGATTTGATTCGCAGAATTGACTCAAAAGAACTTCACACAACAAAGGAAAGACATAAGAAGCGATAGGGAGCAAGCGAAAGAAGCCTCCCTCCAGGAAATCGAATACCAAAAGACAGAAAAGCGACAGAAGAAGCGAATTTATTTCTTCTCAATTCTTTCTGTTTGACGATCCGCGACTCGACTCTGTTTTAAAGCGACGCTACCGTCACCTAGCTAAGTAACTCCGTGCTTGCTGTGCTCCAGACGGGGAAATGAAAGCAGAATTTGGTCTTCTCCCTCCCACATGTTCAATCTTTTTTTAGCTGTTTCCCCAGAGATCTTTCTCATTAACGCCACCCTCATTTTGCTCATTCATGGAGTTTTCTTTAGTACCTCTAAGAAAGATGATTATCCACCGTTAGTCAGTAATGTGAGTTGGCTTGGATTACTTAGTGTTGCGCGCCTAGGAGGGCAGCGCGCTTTGGGATGCCTTGCAAGCTACCTAGCAAGCAACCTAGGCAACCCCACGACAACCGTCGCCTTTGGATTGCAAGCAAGCTACAAGCAACCTAACCTAATGCGGCACCGGGTTCGGACCGCAGGGAACCGTATTGCCGCCGCAAGGCTGGCTAATCGTACGCAGCAGGAGCAAGGGAACTCTTCTGGAAGGCACATGAGTCCGAACGCTATGTTGAATGTGCGACCGACACTACGTAGGTACCTGTGCAGGCTCGCGAGAAAGTCTTTGGTTATTAACTACCGCCTCCCCTCCCCTGCCCGCAAACGTTGGTCGAAAGGCTCTTATCTTCCATGGATCACTAATCCACCACTATCCATCCGAACTTTGACAATAGGAAGATAGCTCTCCCCCTCTCGCTCCCTCCAATAGATATCCTAACGCTCCACAAGCCATAAACATCAATACCGCTACTCGCTGGATTCTATCTATATTTACGCAACTGGACACTGGTTAGATTTTGTTCCGTCCAAGTTGCTGCATTAGGGTCTCATTCTTTTGGAACAGATGATCCACCGAGTATAAATCATACGATCATACGGGAGAAGTTCTCAGACCCTTATCCTACTTCTTACTCTTATTCAAGTCGACAAGCTCGACTGCAGAGACGTTTTAGAAGCGAGCTAGACCTCATAGAGCGGACAATACTAGCCCCACACCAACTTTATACGCATAACTGGAGCGGAAAACACTACGACACTGGCATGGGATAGAAAGCAAAGAGGGGCAGTAGGTCGTTCGCTCGATAAGCACAGTGAATGGTAGCTACGTTCGGGCGAGTGAAAGGGCGAACTCAAGGCCAACTACTCTTGGTCCGCATGGATAGGGGTCTTAATTAATATAATAATAAGAAGCCCTGGGCTCTGGCTTCCACTCACCAGAACATTATGCCAAACAGTGATAACTAAGTGTGGCACTCTTGATTTACTGTGAGAACGCTTTCCGGCTGTAATTGATCGATTATTGCATAAGGAGGCTACTAGACTCTCTACCCGGATTATTACGAAACAAAAGCTACGTAAGACCTCTCCCTCACTTCGATAATGCTTTCCAGGCAAACCTGACCTGAACTGCCATTCGATAATTGTTTCCAGGCAAACCTGAACTACCATCTCCGAACTACTCTTGGGTTAAGGGGACGACGACGACGGGGTTTGCACAAGACCAAGACTGAGACAAGGAACTCCTCTTCTTCTGCTGCAGCTGCTGGAATGGAGTTGAGAACGGCTTTCCTAGAGGCAGAGGTAGAAGTCACAAAAGAAGAGGCAGACGTAGAAGTCACAAAAGAAGAGGCAGAGGTCACAAAAAGAAAGAATAAGGATCCGGATAAAGAGAAGAATCGGGTTTAGCGGGAATGGCATAAGCCAAAGCTAGATCACCGGAGTTTAGGCAAATGGGTACGAGAGAAAAAGGTTTTGAAATGCATCTTCCGAAACCAGATAATCAACCGAAGGAGATTCCCCTCCAAAAAGGAGATGGCTCTAGTTTCATACTAATCTTCGATCTTCGAGATTCCCTAAGGTAAGGCATCCCAAGGAGCGAAGCGGCTCAAAGGATTGGCAATTCAGCTCAGTCTGGTCTGAGGAGATGGGCTAGGCTACTCGCCCCATACATAGGAAGAGGGGGAAGTCAAGTACCTAGATCCAAGATCACGATATCCGGTTTGGTGGTAATATCCCGAGGAAGGGCATAAAAGAAAGCACCAAAGCAAACAAAGTAGATTCTTTGTTGAGTCAACTGGCAACTGGGATTGCAGCGGATCTAGTGGTTCTCCTATTCTATGGTCTTGCTGCTGAGAGAGAGTAAGAATAGAAAGCAGAAGCTCGCCCGAAAGGTTGGGGGAAAGACAAGGGATGATTCTTCTAAGATACGAACTTGCGGAAGGAATGAAAAGGTATTCGACTAAGACGGGGACGGGTATTCCCGAAGATGCTTGACCTAAGAGATAGAGACGAGAACGAGACTAAGAAAATAAGATATTGGAGAGGAAAGAAGCAGTGCGAGTAGAGTAGGGGAGATAGGTCAAAGAAAGACAGTACGGAAAGGGGGAGAACCATTGAGTAGGGGGATAACCCCAACCCCAGAAAAGGAAGAGCTTAAGTTCTTTTAAAGACTTATTTCCAGTTCTCTTTAGTAGAGACATTAGGGGGGAAAACATTCTCACAAAGAAAGAAGAGCACTATAGTACTATAGGGCGGAGCTCCCTGCTTAAGCTGAAAACCGCTGACTTGCTTGAAGAGCAGTAACTAGCTTACTTGAAAGAGAAAGACTTGAAAGGCAGGAAGAGTCTTGACGCCGAGACACTTGCCACGGTCTTCCGCTCCTTCTTAGTTAGGTTTTTGGGGTTTAGGCTTAGCAGTAGAGTCTGCCTTTCACCTTTGTGCGACCGTCGGGCTAATGATTCATATTGTTAATCAGAATGAAAAGAAAAAGAAGACTTTCTTAGAAATATGTATGCCAAGCGGATCGGCTTTACGTTTATTCATTACCACGGGTTCGACGCCTAAGAGGTATGCCGGAAAGAAGATCAAGTCCTCGGTGGTCCTCTTTTTTAGCTAATCAGCAAGCATCCCTTGGCGGTCCTCTCAAATCCCATAACTTGAATGAAAATGAACGTTTTACTAATTGTGTGTTAGGTTGAAGGGAAGCTGGCGCTTTCCAATAATGAATGTTACACCTGGCCGATCCCTTTTCAAAGAAGGAGGCTAGAGTCAGAGCCACTGCGGCCGAAGAAAGACCAATTACTCTACATTAATCATTCTCGGCCTAGTTCCATCACATCGAACGAAAAAGAGGGAAAGGCTTGCGATCTCATGCTCTACTAGAACGGGGGATTCTCTTTTGGCCTACCACATTTCTAGGTTGGAGTTGATTGCCATTGCCCTTGATTGGGGAGGAGACACCTAGCACGAGAAGCCGCAGGGTCTTTAGTTCGTATCACTTGAATATTCAATGCGATAGGTTACTTTGATGCGTAATGGAATGCCCTGACTTGACGGTCCAAGTACACTTCTAACTAACAAAAGACTAGGATTTCGTAGATCCACTAGAAGAAGAAGAGGATCCGATTGTTGAATTGGTTGCCTGCCGGCTTTCTCCGTTCATTCCCCGGCTAATAGTGGTGGGATTCTTTTCTTTGATCTTTCTTTTCTTTCATCTTTTTCACGGTGAGGAGGCTAATGGCCGGTGTGATAGGTTCGTGCGATAGGTTTGTCTTTGCTTTGTTCTTCGTCTTTGCTTTGTTGATGCTTCTCCTTACTGGTCGGGTCAATGTAAATCCTTTTCCAAGACTGAAGATTGAAACATTATTAAAGGGTTCGGGCCATCCATACACTAGTTATGGAGCGGATTCGGCGATAGGATTAGTTTCAAGACCTATTACTCTATAGAAAGAAAAATCAGACTGTAAAATCTCAATTTAGAAAGACTGGGCAACACCTATCACATCTAGAATACCGCCTAGCAGAGCCAGAAGTCAGAATTTCGCAGGGCCCATCATAGCAAGAAAGGATCTGTGAGCAGCCTGTATTGTTTGAAATAGAGCGAGCCGAAGCTACGGGGTTAATCCACCAAGCGGAAGGTCGATCGGAAGGTTTTCTTTAATCACTTTTGGAATCAGCCTATGACCAAAATCTTTCTGACTCCTTAAATATAGGCAGTAAGGAGGGACCCCGATTGAGCAAAGAGGGAAGGAAAGGCTAGCGCGCTAGCTACCTTCAACCAGTTGACGAGAATACCTCTTAGTGGTCAAGCTTCCTGACGGCCAGATATCTGCTCTATGATCCTACCCCTTGGACTACTAACGGAAAGAAAAGGCGGGGGGCTTGGACCGCCCTAGTGTGCGATAGGTTGAAGAGCTTTCAGAATTGTAGAAAAGAAGTGGGTTTGTACTATATCCTTATCGGGGACACGTTGATAGTTGTGCTAGGTAGCCTTGAACGCTTGGTGTTAATCATCTTTTGATAACCCCATATATGCTTGGATCCCTTAGTTTGGCAATCCCCGGCTAGGTGGTAGCTGCTGTTTTTACTTTTTATGGTTTTTCTCGATAACCCCATATATGCTTCTTGTTCCGAGTAGAGTTTTGACTATTTTGATAGGGGCTTGATGACTTAGTCAATTTAGAGTAAGTAGTTCCCGCTCTGTCACATGGGCAGGGGTTAGCGCATCACCAGCAAAACGGATGGGTTCCGATACGACAAGTCCATTCAATGAAATGCTCAATAAGTTGGGGAAATGCTCTTTTTAAGCCCCAGGAACGACATGAAAAGAGAAGGCAGGTTCAGCCAAGAAAGTGCTTTTCGAAAGGCTTTTGGCGGTCAGTCGCTCACCCGAAAAGTAGGAAGCAGGGGCAACGAAGCCGATCGTTGAATTCGGAAGCTCCGTCGAAGTTCAAATCGAGTTCTCGTTCTCGGGAGTAGTTCACTTCACTTTCAGCAAAGCTTTTAGCCCGTTTGTTAGCAACTTCAGTCTCAGGGTCAAAGAAGTGATGCTCACTCGACCAAAGTAAGAAGAAGCTCAAGCGAAGCAGAAGGGGGTAAGTTGACTCTCTTTCATCAGCCACGGCTGCCTCTCTCCGGCCAGCTTCAGATCGAAGACAAGAGTGAAAGGGGCAGAAGCGATGTGAGTCAAAGTTTCTTTCTGAGTTCTGCGGGCTAAGGAAAGCGAAGCTAACGTCAATGAAATGTTCTCAGCGCCCGTTCTAACGAGTTCTAGTGCGCCAATCCACTTCTTTTCTTCACTTTGAAAGTCTTTCATTTAGTGTTCATTGCGGTGATCTTTACTCTTTACTATTCTCTTAGTTTGAGTTCCGTAGTTTCGCTTACTACTTTTATAGGTGAAACGAAATGATTCTGTGCTGTAGTTTCAGTCGTTACAGCTTGCTAGTAAACTTATAGTCGTTAGCGCTAGGAATTGCTACTAACAAGGAAAAAGTCGATGTTGAACAACCACCAAGATGGGTACAGCACCGAGAATCCATGAATGGAAGCATTGCTCGGAGAAGAAATGACATGAACGAACCATCTCGAGCACAGGTCTCGGGTAGACATGTTGGTGCCGTACCGTATCACATGAAAGGATTGGGAGGCATGCTTATGATTATGATTCATGACATAAAGGATTGGGCCGGTTCCCCAGGTGATAGACGGTCAACTACCAGTTACTGCACTTTATTGGGTGGTAAGATTTTTTGACTATCTTGACTTCATAGTCATAGTCAAAAACATACAGTTGTTGCCAGTGAAAGCAGTAGCTGGAGCAGAGTACCGGGAAATGGCACATACTGCATGTGAACTTGTCCGGAAGCATGGGAGTGAGGAGATATTGATTGCACTTTCTAGCCAGCCGTTTTCTTGCTCGTTAGCGCTTTACTAATATAATAGAAACCAACCTCACAGATCCAACTCAATCTTTTACACCGATGTATCGTACTCTCTCGACCCGGCTTATCTCATAGAAGGATTACCCCAAACGACCGGCTTCACTGCAGCCTTGACCTTCGGATTGGTTGCGCCCTCTTCGGGTTGACTTATAGTTTGACCTTACTTACGCTCGTGTCCCGATCAAGATTCGAACCAGCTATCTTTTAGATAGCAAGGTACAATATGCATTGATCAAATAGCATTTCCTATTGATTTGTCTCCTGGGTGGGACCTATTCTGATTCTGAATTATCCGTCGCTGGTACGGCCCTTAGCCTATTCCTTTCTGCCTTTTGAACGAATCTAGAACCTCAATTAGCAGATTCATTAGAAACCTTTCTTTGGAACTCTTATGGGACACCCCTATTGTATTGGCCCTTTCTTTGGGCTCGGCATAGGAAACTTTAGAAGCCTTTGTGCAGGATCTTCTTGAATCAATGGCTTTTGGATGTCGTCTTGGAAAGTGGGCCTGTCTCATCGGACCGGGCGTGCCACCACTTGGGACTGGGTTTCTCGGGGCGCACCTGGGGGACCTGCGCTTGGGCAGATTATCTAAGCAACCATTTTACAGTTGGCCTTTTGTAAACCGCGGATCTCTTTGGTGTACAGGCATGTGAGGAAGGGGAACGAGTAGGGCATTTTCTTGAATCACACCCATCGAAGACCCCACAACCCTTGTTCTTGGGATCGCTTCCCGAGGACTTACGCCCCGAACTATACACGCTCGCAAAGCGACACGCCAGTAGTGAGGCACTTCAATCAATCTTCTATTACTTCTTATTTTCCCTAGAAGACCGTTGACACTACTTCCTTCTTACTTCGCTCAGAAGGAAGGGCAAAGTACTTTGCTCAAGACAAAAGCGAGCGAGGAAGGGGGACCTAGTAAGATGGGCCAGCCCGAAACTCTTCCTTCTAGTCTCCCTACGTCATTCTTTGCTTTTGAAAGAGAAATTCGCCGCGTGAAAACTGCTGCCAGATGCGGATTCAATCAATAACTGCGGTTACGCCTTCAAACCTTCAAGCAGCAGATTCGCTAACGCTAACAGGAATCGTAAAAAGAGAAAGATCACTCAACTCCAGAAAAAGGGAACTGTCATATTCCATAACCGATACTGGCGCGCTTAACGCCCTAACTAGCTACTATCCCATGTAAAGATATTACGGGATAATTACGGGATTGAACTTTCTAAGACCTTTAGATCGAAGGCCTTGCACCACCGGGATGAATGGGAAAGCCCGGAGGTGGAAATGATTCATAATTACTTTGCAAACGATAGACAAACTTTCGATGGGGTCCGGGTCCTAGTTCTTTATGTTTAAGTGATAGATCAAAATCGAAATGCGGTTCTGCAAGGGTGGTAAGACCAGCGGTTGACCCGCTTTCTATGAACTTATCTGATCCAGTGTCATATCCAGTTGACGGGGTCGAACTATCAGAAGTGGAGAAGGCAAGAAGAGCACCAAAAAAAGGGGCGGAGATCTCACCTGCGGCAGAGGTAGCAGCATCTACAGTATCCGGGCAAGTTGGCTTCATCGACTCAGCAATTGAAGTGGTTGATCTTGAACCAATTTGTTCATCAGTTGCCCCATGAATTACCCGGTAAACTCTCCTGGATCAATAGCATTGGATCGGGAATGAAATTCACTATTTTACATTGATCCACAGCAGATAGAGGATCCGAAAGGAGAAGACTAAGCCTTTCTATTAGCTGACTGTTCACATTTCACCGGCCAGGTTCGAGACTCTCTTCCCTTTCCTTTGGTTTCTGATCTCTCTGTCCCTCCCACCGAAAAGACTCTAAAGGCACGTTCGTGAAGTGATTCCCGGGTGGGGATCACGAACGGAGTAGAGGGAGATTCCTCCCCATGAGAACCCACTACAATACAAAGAGTACCCTTTATGCCTGAGATTACTTGGTCTTTCAGTTACTAGGTAACAAAATGATAAGAGCAAGTTGCTCCTTCCTTTTAAGCCCGGTTCTACCTTGATGGAATGTGCCCCCTTATGGGTTGATGGAGAAGGGGTCTTTGATGCTTCAAAGCCATAGGAACGAAGTTAGAACTCTTTATTTTCAATAAATGGATTAAAGCTTGTGAGTCTTTTTTCGCTAATACGAGACATTCCCTTGCCCCGGTATGGCATCTCATACGAGACACCGAAAGGGTGCAACTTTCATTAAACCCCGTCCAATAGGCTGATCGCATTGGCATGGCAGGAAGAACTAAGCCAAGGAGAAGAGGCAAATGCTTTCAAGCGGCATTCAGAACGGGACAGTTGTTGACGGGCGCCGCGCCGGTCAGCTATCTCTTGGAACAGAATGAAAGGCAGCTTCTTAGAGCATGGATTGGGCCTCGAGCTTGTTCTATTAGAATTTCGTGAAAGGTCTGATCTTTTTAGGCCTTTCACGAAAGGGCTGATTGGAATGCTTATCACATTGACCCACAAAACTGAACGAAGACAAAGGCACATGGAACTAAGCTAAGAAAGAGTCTCGACCGACCGCTTTGAGATTGAATCAAGAGTCCCGTCTGCGCTTAGATAATCAGCGGCTGACCCACCCCCTCTCTGTGAAATCCCCGTGATGAACAGCAAACAATAGAGGAGTACGCATTCTAATCTAGCTGCGCTACTCTTCCAATCTTTAGATTGAGAGCCCCGCCTTGATTCTGAACCAAAGCGACTCTTTTCTTTTTCAGAGCAGAAGTCAATGTAAATTGAGAGACCGGGGGAGATTAGTGACCAGAGGTCAGGGGTCAGGTACGAAGGTGAGGGTTCAGGTTGTGCCGGTTCCGATTCCTATAGTGAAAAATGATTCAAAAAGCTATCTCACTCGCAAAGCTAATATAGCCCGCACGTCGAAGTGGAAGCTTCGAGAGAAGCGGGAACGTTCCGCTTTATATGAGTTGAATGAGTGACGAGCTTCTAGCTCTTTAATAGCATCTGTTCTCTCGACGCTTATAGCTAAAAATGAGCATTAGAACTTTTACGACGAATGGGGACCTTTGATGCTTTGATTAGATGCGGTTATAGCGCGTTTAAAGAGCGTCGTCATTCTTAAGGACCAGTGATCATAGACCAAAGAGGGGAGGGGATAGTGACCAGGCAGACGAGAGCGGACTTCGGAAAGCAAAGCTGACCTGAACCGCTTACTTTCGATTTCGATGTCTAAGAAGAAAGGGTTGTTTACGCTTGAAAATGCTTTCTTTCCTGCTGTTACGGATAAGGGAAGAGGGCACAAACGTAATGCTGATACGTATGAGAAGCTCCTTCCTGAGGGTGTGCTGGCAGGATCGCTTGCTTCCGCACTGTACTAGACCCCAGGAATTTACCTGAGGGTGATGGACAAATCTGTTCGGAACTTGCTTAACGAAGTGGAGGCACCTGAGCGGTTAAGTTACGTGTCCGACATGTACAACAGTTTGGTGGAAAACGGAATCCAGAGCCCGTTTTTCCATCAAATTGTTCAGGCTTTTATTGCAATAATGGGGGGTGGGGGCTAATCCGTTAGCGGGCCCACTTGGCCTCTGACTTTTGACTTATTCCCGTTGCAGCTAAAGGAGGATTCGTTAGAATGGCGTAGATAGAAGGACCGAGCGCCCCCGGACGTAGCTGAAAGGTGAACCGGGTAACCAAAGTCGCGTTTGATTAGAATCAAAGGAAGTTCGCTGGGATTGTATTCATTTCCCAGAGGTGCTGGTTCGAATCCAGCTTGTGATAAGACCTTTGGTAATTTCATAGAGAATGTATCTTTACCATCAATCTGATTCGATGCTTATTATAGGATGAATCAGATTCACTGACTCCACCGGCTCCTTCTCTGCCTTCAAGTCCCAGAGCTGATGAAATAGCTGTTCTGTCTTCTTTTACCACCAGCAGCGGATAGGAGTACTCCAGCACTACCACAGCTTAGTGATTCAACCACGGCGGATATTTACTCAACTGCGGTTACACCAAGAACTCCTATTGCATCAAGAGCTGATTCAATTGCAGCACTTACTGTAACAAGAAGAGCGTGAACTCATTCTCAAGCACTTGCAGCGGCAATGTAGTCTTCTCTTCTCTTCTAGCAGCGCTTCCTGATTCAATTGCTTGATTCACTGGGCTGGGCTAAACCTTCGACACCAGCACTGGATTTGCACAAAGAGATTAACTGTATGGGTCAGTGATGGCAGCATTCTCTTGCTGTAAAAGGGCATTCCGCAAACGCTCCCAAGAAGAATTGAGTTCCATAGATCAGCCACAAGCAAAACGGCCCCGCTACAGAAAGATCCATTCTCCGGAACCCGCTCCTGAAACCACCCTAGCCGAAGAACTTCCGGGGGTCGCTTCTCCGGACAGCGATCCTTTTGCTACATTAAGCCCCTTGGGGGACCTTCCTACTCTCGAACCGGCTCCATTAATGCCCCAGGGCTTGGAGCAGGCACTGGACCCCGACCCGGTGGCTACAATTTTACAGGATCTTGATAGGCAGGCGGGAGAGATCCTTTATAACCTTCTGCAGCAAGAAAGGATTCAAGCTCCACAGAGCTGGACGATGACCGAGCTCGCTGCACAGGTTATCGATGCTGAAGAATTGCCTATGCATTGGAAGTCTGACAGGATCTGTCAACCCACCTGGTTCAAAGCTTCTACTTTGAGGCAACGATCGACTTCATCCATATTCTAATAGGATAGGGGGGGGGTGGTGAAAGAGCTGTTTCGCTGGATTTCAGAAAAAGGAGTTGTATTCGCTATTTCCTGACGTACTGGAGTTATCACATTTGAATTTCTCTGACATTCTACGTTCGTTAAATGGATCCTTTCACATTTTCTGGGGCTGAAAGACGAAGAATCTTCTTTTTTGTACTTAGGGTGACTTTATCTTGTTTCCCGATTTATCTGGGGCATGCCATAGGATCAGAAGGAACCGCTATAATGACCACCCCTTCCAGTCTTGTGCTTTTTTCAATCTGGATTTTCGGCTTGATCTTTCTTTGTCGTTGTGTAAAACACAAGCAAAAGTCAGGCTTTCGACTTCTATTTTTCTATATATCCATTCTCTTTTTCATCTCTTTATTTGGCTATTATCTACGAATCGACTTCATTTCTCGCTTAGGTCTGTATTTACATAGTTTTCTATCTTGAGGTGTGAATAGTAAGCTGGCTGATCATATAGCATTCCGGCTTGTCATCTCCCTCCTTAAAGGGCAAGTGAACCGGAGTGGGTAATAAGCTGAGAAGGGTCGAATCGAATTGGAAGCGAGAGAGGAGCGAAGACCTTTGAGATTTCATCAACAGTCCCGTGCCAAGCATAAGAGTCAACTACATCGAACCTGACGCCTAACCACTCGGGATGGAATCCTGTTCTTTGCTCACTCCCTGGAGTGAGATTCTCAGTTTGATCTCTTTTTTTATCAGTTCGACTGAGCTTCATCTCTCATTCTTTATCACTATTTCATGGAACAGCAAACTCATTCATGGAACAGCAAACTCATTCATGGAACAGCAAACTCAGATCTTTGGGAAGTCTCTTCAGGACTCCCTTGCCCACCTGAAGGAAGAGAGCCCCAGATTAAGCTAAGCTCGGACACGAGTCGATGTGAAAACCGAAATCAAGGTAATGGGATACTCAAAATCGCTACAGATTACCGGACGAATGGACTGCTGAAGCTCCACCCCAACTGCTGCCCTCAGAAACGTTTGAATGAAGCCTCAACTCGCCTTGGCCTCGCTCCGCTATCTCGCTCTTTGTCTCGCTAGCGTTCTCATCTCTGTACTGAATGATTGAGCTACCCATGCTACCTATTCTAGTTCGCTAGGTAGGATAGGGGAAAAGAACTACATTTATATACCTCAATAAGTTTGACTCAATGTTCTTGCACTTTGACCTTTCTTCCAAGCTTCCTTCTTTTCATTCTTTCTGAGAGTCTTTGTGCCAGAAGTGAAGGCTATTTTGCTCTGCTCCACAATCCAGCCATTTTTGATTCCCTCTTCACCTTTGACTAAGCTTGCAAACGTAGTGTGCCCTGCTCCACACAGCCTACTGTAATATTCTCGAGGGTATAGATGAATTGTCTGGATCTCACTTTCCGAAATGGGAGGTTGAAGCAATGCTGCTGTCGATCTCCACCTGTGTGCATCCTCTGATAAAGTCTCCTTATCCTTCTTCGCCATTCTTTGCAGCGTCTGGAATGATTGAAAAATTGTAGCTCCACTTCTCCAAGAAAGCTGTGGCTAGATCATCCCAAGTTTTGATGCGCCTTGGGTCAAGTCGGGCAAAGCAGTTAAGGCAGTTGGTCATGAGGTTGCTTTGCTTCCTTTAGTTCGTGCTGAACCAGGTGCTCCTTCTGGGGAAGTCAAAATCGTGCGTATCCTTACTAGTGAGTCAATCGCGACAAGAGCCCCTTCTTTACCTTCAAAGAGGTCCTTCCTCAAGTCCCACACCCGGCTTTCTGACTTTTGAGTTTTGATTGAGGGATCCATGGGAATCCTCCTAAGCACTTGCATTAGCCAGTCATGGACCGGCTTCAGCAGCCGGAAGATTGAGATTGACATAGTTACCAATGGCGAATATTCTCCTTTTTCCTCCTCTCTCAATAGTCTTGTCTGACCGAGACGGCCAGTAACTGGTGGAATCCCATAGTCGAATGGTGATGGCAAGTGGGGATGGACTCGGCTAGTAAACCAGTCCAGATCCCACGCACTTAACAAGTCGTTAAACTTGTCATACACATATCGTACTGTGGGAGGCCACAAGGGACCCTGCGGCCATGACTCTCCATAAGTATGAGGCCCGACTAGCAAGAAATCAAAACTCGCTAGTTCATAAGCAAGAGAAGTAAAGCAAGAACGCATATTTCGGACCTGCTTCACGCTCTTGCCTAATCTTTGGACCCAAGACCGTTGAGTCAATGGGTGCGTAGGTAAGGCCTTCCAGGTCGGATCCCAAGTCATACCTTGATATAGAGGTATGGTTGGGATACGGGTAGGTAACGTTTGAGCAAGACTTTAAGGTTCTTCACAATCAAACCCACTTGCTCACACATTACCTCCAGATCAGACAGAGGGGTAGTGATCGAGGTGAAAGTCGATTTATCCACTTTCTTGTCTAAGGCTATCCCCTTAGACAATGAAAAGAAAGATAAATAACACTTCACTAGTTGATCCGCCCTTTCATCTTTCTTTCCTGTAAAGCCATTTTCGATGGAAAGATGGAATGATCCGGGGATACCCTGACCTAGTGTAATTAGAGCTAGGAGTTCTGTAATCCGGTATTCTCAGATCAGGAATAGACTTTATCAACATCAAATCAACTCTTTAAAACTTCAAAAATGGGGCTTCTATGAAAGCTTTTTAATAATGACTTTCGTTAAGCGGTTACTGGACAAGAACAAAATCAGTTAAAGCAGCTAACGGCCTTTAAGAAAGAGCTTATTCCACTTTTTTAGAGATGCTTTGAATAGAATGCAAACCTGATTGACAATAGCTCGCTAAGCAAATGGACCTGGCACTTGTCCCTTTTCTGGCCTGAGTAAGGCTTCTTTCTAGGTCTCAGGAGCTTGAGAGTACCTTGATAAGGAAGACTGTGAATTATTGGCATATATCACCCCGCTTCTCTATAAAGAAAAGAAAAAAAGGAAGAATTCAGGTTGCGTACGTCTTATTCCGTATCCTATACTCGCCTACTTGAAAGCGAATTGCTACTGTACTGATTTGCTTTGTTTTTTCCCACTTACTAGCTATACTAGCTTTGGTAGGCTCCTCTCGTGCTAGATGAGAAAACAGGATAGAATAAGATGAGAGAAGTACCCAATTCACCGAATGAGCAGCTGATAGGGGGACATACCGTAGGGAGGAATTCGAATTCGGATAGAAAAGATACAGAGGGAATACGGAACTCCTCCCGATTTCCTGTGTTCACTTGGACTATCAGCTATCAATTCCTTTTGTTTTGCAGTTAGCCTTGCTATACATAGAGACCATGTCGTCATCCATCGGATCCCAAGTACCTGGATCAACCGAAAGTTCGATTCTATCTGAACTACTCATTTTCAAATGATACCCACATTCGTCACAAATATGCATTTTTGACTTAAGAAATTTCTTCTAATTTACTTCATAACAATTTTCGCATTGAACCCTGCATTTTTGAGTTACATCGAAATCATTAGAACTTTCTCTTATACTGGCCAGACCTATTCCCTATTTCGATTATTCCCTATTTCTCTATCTATATGAGAATGAGTTTATGCTGAACTGACTTGAGTGCATTTCCCGAGAGTGCCTAACCCTTGTTGATGGAATTTCCCAGTCCCAGTCCTATCTATCTTGACTGGATGAGGGGGAATCGAGCTTTGGAAGAGCGAACTTCAGTCCCTTGGTCCTATGGGAACATCCCGTACTTGATCTCTTCCTTCTCCTTGTTGACTAGCTGACCCAATTGATCATGAACATCGTCTTGTGCTTTTTTCCGCACTCTAGGTAGAGTGATGTCCAATTTATGCTATCGGATACTAGGAATATGTCTTTCGATAGTCTTTCAAGTACCTCTTCAACTAGGTCAGATGCGGAAAGCGCTCCCCCTGACTTTGAGGAGATACTGAATCGAATCTCTAATGAATCGACTAAGTGGGTTGGGAGTCAATTCCCTCCCGAATGGACGATGCCCGACCTTGAGGGGGCTTCCGACGATCGGATTGAGAGTCCGGGCTTTCTGACAAATGACTATTATGATGTCATCTTAGATGGATGCTTGGTTATGCGAACCGATTTTTGACTTTCTAGAATCTTCCGAAAATGTTCAAGAAAAGTTTTTCCCGCTCACTTTGACTTTTTCGTTATTCTTGAATCGGAAGGGTATGCCAGTTCGAGAGAGATTTGATATTCGGTAAGTAACTCAGTGATTGGATTGCTTGAGAAAGCTTGGAAGAAAGAGAATGGGAAGGTAGAAGTACCCGCTGACTTGCAAGGTGGAGATCGAGCACTTCCCGAGGCTTGAGAAACCTTTCCCGAAGAATCTGACTTGGGAATGAAAGCAAGAGAAAAAGCTGACTTTCACGTCGCAGGTTATGTACCTGCCCTGCCTCGCTCGACCCGAGCTCTCCAACTAAGAGAAAGGAGAAGAGGAGCTAGAAGCAGGTAGCGGAGAAAAGGTTCGTAGATCGACTTACAGGAGATCAAGACAAGAACCAGCTCTAGCTACGAAAAGGAGTAGGTGAAAGAGAGGACTGAATAGACTGACTTGGAGGGTTGTGGATTTAGAAAACTAAAGAAGTAATACAACCTTACTTCGGCTGGAGAGCTCTTATAGAAAGAGGCGACTTGTGAATGAGATTGAGAACGAGGCTTGCTCTTAGTTTACTAGCTCTTGAAGTTGGTATTTCAGTTGCTTTCTCTTGAAGTTTCAGTTTCTCTTTCTCTGCCCTTACCGAGCATGTTATGCCTCCCGCGATACATACAACATACAATACAGAGAAGGTAACCTTCGCGCTTCAGTTATCGGTTCGGTTAAGAAAGAAGATTGCCCTTCCATGGTTGGCTATCAAGTGAGATGCCCATCTAGGGCTTCAGTCGGCTATCCTCTTTTTTCTGCCTGCTTCTTTCTAGCGGCAATGGCTTTAAAGCGATAGCAGACTTTTCGGCACCCGACTCGGTGAAAGAGGTTGTCTCGTCCATCTACTGAGTCAGTGGCAGAAGTGGTATCCTCTGCAGCAGCCAATTCAGTAATCAATAAAGAAGACTCGGTTCCCCGGGCGGGTAGGAAAGGGGATGAAGGAAGATCGGTTGTATCAGTTACAGAATCTGATTCCGGTGAGATGGCTGAACACTTGTGATTCAGCTGACTAGCTTAGATTCCCCCTCAATTCAATTACCGAAAGAGAAAAGAAAGTGTTAGCTTGAAGTTTGTGCTCGAACGAATGCGGAGAGGGAATTCACTTCTGACTTTACTTTACAGAATGAATTAGGTGCATCCTATAAAAGGAGCGTATTCAGAGCTTCTTGGCATCGAGCGAGCAATTAGAATGTGGCATTGAAAGAGCCATTCGAATACGTGACTCGGTGGAGAGCTAGGCTTGGTGAGATAGATGTGAGCAAAGCAAGAATTCCATTAAGCATTTCGTGTTCTATCTGAATCTAAAATGAGCACCTTTACATCTTTCTTTAGTCTCTAATACGACTGAAAAAGCCAATGGATCCATCGCTTCGTTCAGTTCAGTAATAAGGGCAGGCTTTGAAGCCGCCATGTGAACAAGAGGCAGTAAATTCTTAAAAGACATACCCGGTATCTGATCGATCTTCAAGCTTGACCTTTCCTTCTATTCTGCGGAATTTAAAGAACGCAAGCTACCCAATAAAGTCTCCGGTACCAGCATCAATAAAGTAAGGAAGTCACCTAAGAAAGTGAGAACCATCTCGCGTGAACCTAAGTACGGCAGATCTCACAATCGTCGTATGAACAGGCATTTGCGCTGCTCTAGGAAAGACCTCTTACTTCTTATTCGCTGTTTAGTTCCTTTATTTAGGAAGACCTAGAACAACTAGGTTGTTCATTCCCTTTCCCTTCTTCTTCTTCTAAACTAAATACGTTCACGAACCTCTATTCCAGGCCTCCTAAACTAGCACAACGGCAGTTTGTGAGAGGTGCGTATGCCCTTAAAGGTGAGACTTCCTGTTCTATCTGGCACATTGAATTAAACTAATTGCGTATAAGAGTGGACTCCTTTTGCTAAGGAAGACAAGCATACAAGCTTCTCAATAAGAATGGAGTAGGATGACTAAGATTCCAGCACACGCGAGTCAGTACGTAGATCTAGAAAGCGTTGCCCAGTAGATCTATAAACCGTAGCCCGCCTACCCTTGTGGTTGACTAATGTTAGGAAGATGAGGTGTGTGAACTCACATCGCTCTAAAGCGAGCAACCTTTCAGAGACAACGTAAGATCGCTCAAGCTCAACCTCGAAATCGGTAAATCATCCAGGTCAGAAAGAGCAGCAGATTCGCCAATAAAAGCCTCCGCTTTTGTGCTATACCTATCACATTACAAGAAAGGCACTTTATTCTATAATTAAGAAGTGTAGAAAAGAAGACTATAGTTTGTTTTGTTTACACGGGGGTGGCTCGACTAAGTAGGAGAGGATAAGAGATCAAAACCGGGCTATCTATCGTATCGCCACCCATCGCATGAGAAAGATGGACTGAGAAGACTCGGAAAAAAGAGGTTCTCGTTCCCTTGTACAGCAGCCCTTCCCGGACCGGGCAGTTTCTTTATTGCAGTAAGTCAAGAGGATCTTTCTTTCCTTTCCTTCTAAAAAGGAATCCTCATCTTAAACGGGTTAGTAGAGAGGGAAATAATGCTGCTCATTGGTTGTCTCAGTTGGCCGTACAAAGAAGAACTCCATTCATATGGGACTCTCATTTGACTACTGTTTTGGAAGATCTTTTTTATGCTGATTGCCACTCTTGAGTTTCTATTCAATAATAGTTCCTATTGCTTGCCTTTCCGACGTATCATCATCAATCACGTGCTAAATTAGAGAAGATCTCCTTTAAGAAGAAAGACTCACTCAGTAACCTATCACACAATAATGGGAGGTTCATTTTGAATGAAAGCATCTATTAGTTAGTCGCGAGCTCTACCTTTGCCAGGCCTGTAAGGGCAAGTGGCCTAGAAGTAGGTCTTGAAAAAGACAGAGTGAAAGAAGCAAAACTCGAAGACGAGGTTCTTAATGTGAAGGCATTGTCAGACACCTTACAGTTACTTGAAATACAGAGGTCAACCTTGAAGGAAGATGGTACTCTTTTTGCACATGTAAACCATCTGAGTAGCTAAAGGAAGGGAAGTCAATCAAATAAGACTTGATTGGTGCGGGAGAAGAGTCAAAATAGTCGTTGTCGTTCCTCAGCAAAGTCTATTTCCTTGATTTGACTGGCCCTTATCTTGCCTTTATAGCCTCATTAAAAATAAAAAGGCTTGCTGCTGAAGGAATCAAGTATCTCGATAAGCGAGCGAGCGTGTTGAGGTAGACAAATTTCTATATCTTTTTAAAGATTCTCGCAGCTTGGGAAAAAGGAGCGATCATTAGTGAAAGAAGGTAGTGGAAAAGGAAGTGATTTTTCTCTAAATTGTAAGGATGCTAGTCCGTTACACATAGTGCAAGGCCTCTTTCGAAGAATGGGCCAGACCAGGTCATTCATAAACATACTAAATGGATGGAAGCAAGGAAGCTTTAGCTGTTTAAGTGCTTATTGCTGCTAAGATCCTACACAAGATGAAAGCCTTTCCTTAACTGAAGCTAGTGTGACTAAATAGTAGTAATAATGCGGGGCCGTTGTGCAATAGCATTCAAGGACTGTGAACCCATTTTGGCTTCCATTGGAATTCTCTTTTTCTTTGATTCATGGCCTGAGATCAAGGTTTTCTTGCATGCTTTTGGTGAACCACCCCAGTTAACCAAAGCGCCGGCTGCGAGTGAATCGGTACATAAGAAAAAAGGGTAAAGGCCTCGAACCGACGAATAGAAGGCAAAAAATGGCTAAGTGAGAGTAGGACTCTTTCCCATCTCTTGACATGGACTTCAATCTATCACTGCCAAACATGCTAGGTGCCACACCCACCTTGAACAAAATTAAGAACTCTTACCAAATGATGAAGGTGCTAGTGTAGCCAAGAAACCTATCGCACTGTAGTTTGCCCGAATGAATAGGGATCAACATTCGAGTGCCTGAGCCAGAGAGTGTAAGGCCGTCAACCGTGAATCCTAATCTTGAGAAAGGAAAGGAGGGGTGCAACTTGCTGCTGTGTCTTTTATTTTAATAAGATGATTTAGTATAGGGAAGCCTATGGCCCACATAGGGCTTTATCTAAATACACGGTGGTTGGTGTATTTCCGAAGTACATTTTTCTGGAAGATGTTGAATCAAAATTAGGCTAGTCTTGGAACTTCAGTATTTGGAGGAAAATGAAGGAGAAAATTGTGCTAAAAAAGATTTACCGTGCGAGTTCCCGAAGAGCGAAGAGATACTAAAAGGCCTTGACCGAGTGTATAGTTCTTGCTTGCTTTCGTTGACCAATGGGTGAGTTTGAAAAGGAAGGAAAGACCAGAAAGCTTCACTTTCAACCGGTGGGTAAGAAGCGTTGACCTATGGTTTATTCACTGTCGGAAGAAAACTCCCCAACGTATCATCACTAAAAATGCCCCCTTAGACCCCCTCGCGGCATTGAGAAAGCTAAGTTTGTTTAACGCGGCAAGAAAACGTATGTTCTTTGTATCGGTGCTTGTTGCGGAGCTGAGGTCAAAAGGTTGGGAAAAAGGTGGGGAAGGATGTTTTCGAAATTCATTGTCAGATGTTTGAGCTCCATCAACGTATTGCTGTTCTTGCAGCTGAGGTGATGAGCTTTCCCCCTTCCCACAGATCGTTCCGGATCTGTCGTCCCCAATTGTTGAGGGTAACGGCCATAGGTCCTTCCCATCTCCACCACCAGGAATCAACGATGAACTCCTCTCACTCCCTAAGGAATGAGAAGGCCCCACCTAACTCTGAATCTGCTAAAAGTCCAATGGATCTCCATACAAATGAGATCAGACCCTCTCACTATCTTTAAGAGGTCTTAGGCTTTCAGGTCTTACCCTTTGCCATAAGCTCTTTTTAAAGAACTTTGACTGGGTTCTCCTCCCCTTAAGATCAGAAATGGTTGACTCCAGGGTGGGAATTCGAGACTCCTCCCCTTTTCTTTGGGGGTCGTTAATGCTTTCCTTCCTTCCGGCGTAAGCCAAAATCCCTCTCTGCTAACTCATTAAGACAGGAATTCAAATAAAAAACCTGTTTTTTTTAATTGAAAGGTTCGGGTGGCTCTCTCTACGATACGGTCATAATCCAATCCAGATTTTCTGCAGGATCCGCTGTAGAATTTATTGTATTTATATCTTTATCTTCAAATTCTTTCCAGAAGAGATCTTGGGGACCCCATCGATAGCGGATTCTCCCAAAAACCGATACATTCACCCTTGGGAGGAGTGGCCCACATCTCTCTTGGTACTACCTGCGGAGGTCCCTCCTTCAATCTCTATGACGGTAGGACCGGACAACAATGACAGAAAGATTCCCCTGTTCATAGAGTTCCGTTGCTTTCCCTTGTTCATCGAGTGCCTGGTCTTGTGCTCGCTCATGCCGAGACTTAAAAGATCTTAGATTCGGTGGAGATTGGTTGAGAAGAATGATGCCAACTAAGGAGAGGGGGACCTGTTGATTGGCTTCCGTATTGAGATCAGTTCCTTCTATCAGTAGGTATGCTTCCCTAGCACCCGGAAACATTGACTCCAGTATTCGTTCCTCGATCCACTCCCCTTCCTTATTATTACTCCATAGGGCAGCTGCTGGCTCTGGTTCCTCACCACCTAGTTGCCCGAAGCCGGCCTTGCCAACTACACTACCTCATTTCTTTCATAGACAGAAAGGTAAGTAAAAACCCCCACCACGAGCAAGTCAGATTTGGATCCCCAACGACTTCGGAACGAGCATTTTTGGGGACTAGCTCGCTTCCCATTAAAAAAGAGGGAAATTGTCCGGTCCTCTTTCATGTGGAATCGTTTTAGATCGTACCCAAGCCCACCTTCCCCTATGACTAGAAAGACAGAAAAAGAGAAATTCGGAATGAGCGCACTGCCGGACCATAAAAACCCTAAACCTTTTTCGACCAACGGGTCCTCGAACCAAGCTGCCCCCCTTAAGGCTAAGGCAAGAGTCAGGATAGGGGCAATTCACACGAACTGAATCCACTCTAATAATAATGGAATTGAAAATTTGGTAATTTCGCAGTTGAGTTAAGTCAAAGAGATTTGGATAGCCGTATATCGATCAATCTTTTTCAGATGAAGCAGATATCGAAAATGTGCAATTAGGGATATCACCCAGGACCTCCTTTTCAGATAGGTCCTTTCCTTGCCCCAACTGTCAGCACAAAGAAGTCCAAAGACTGCTTCTCTTTCTAAGCCAGTTCCCGCCTTGAAATCTTTTATTGCTCAAAAGCCCATCTTTATTGTCTCAAACGGCAGAAGTCAATGCCTTACCAGACAGCTGCCATAGACTTGACTCGACCAATCAACCAACAAGCCTGAAATCCCATATACCTTAACAGAAGTTTGCTCTAGCCTTTGCGTTCCTCTCTTACTTCCTATAGAAATGGTGCTACCCGCTTGATAGAAGATGAGGAAAAAAGGTTGAACCACTGGTATGAATCCTACTCTAATTTGTACAAATCCTACTCTCCCTAGCCTACTCTGATGCAATTGTTAAGATGTCGCATGATCGACCTCAACGTCTAGCAAGATAGGTAGGTAGGCACGCCAGGTGAAGAAGTGAATAAAAAAAAGACCCCTTTTCGGCCTTACAAACAAGTAGAACTTAAGAGGGCTATAGCTACTCCTATTGATGAGTCCTCCACCCGTTTTTTTAGTTGCTTTTTGTCCTACACCGATTCAAAACAAGTTAATAGGATGTAACCTTTCAGCCAGCGGGCCTTGATGGGAAGGGCAGCCAACCGAGCTCAGAAGTAGAAAACTAGCACTACTGGTATACTCTAACTGGAAGGGGATGGCCTGCACTGTCTTTCTTCCCTCCTGCCTCTTTTCAAGACTCGAACTGAATAAGGGAAATGAAATTGATTCTTACTGGTGCAAAGAACTCCCCCCTTTAGCTTCATGAAAGGCTATTGCACCCATTGAAGATGAACTTAAAGAATAAGAAGGCTTAGCAGCTTTATATGCTTCTTTTACCTGAACCAGTCGAATTCGACTCAGATGCTATTGATGCTTTATCAGTCTTATGAAAGATCCACCCACCAGGTTTTACATACCAAAAACCTGGTTTAGCAAATAGAATGGCGAAAACGGAATGAGCTCTGAATTTGCTTCTGTTGGTTGCTGGATTCTTGATCCCGGAACTTCTATCTTTAGTAATGGTCCGTGAGCAAGTAAGCTGATCGAGCTGAAGGAGGTCAAGTAGGAATATTCAAAGGAGTCCGTGTGAAAGGGACAAAGTGAACAGATTAGAGTACTCACCCTCCAAGCCTGAATCAGAAGTGGAATTAGTGAACTCCAAGACAGGAAGTTTTCTCAGCCAAGCTCCCCTGCGAGAACATTCCAAGGTAGGGGGGTACGATAGATAGACTTTATAAAAAGCATTCCTCGAGCCAAGAAAGTCTCCATTTCAATATGTAGGAGTCAGTGCTTTGTATGGGTCAATGGAATTGAGGAGGGATTTGATTCTCTGTTTATAAAACGCGGGAAATAAGGCAGCTCAGCTCTAGTAAAGGTGGGTCTTACCTTGGTTTAGTTTCATTAGGTCCCCTCTTTGAGTTGAATATGGACTTTTTCAAGTAAGGGCAAGTAAGTACCAGCTAATGCTTTCACTTACAGGCAGTTTAGGAGAAAGGCTTTCTATGCGGCAGAACTTATAAAAAACTCGGATCTACGGCTAAGGCGCCTTCTATCAATTTCACATTGCCTCAAAGCTTTCTACCTTAGTCTTAGTTCTCTGGATCACTGTAGTGGAGGATGGGATGGATAGAGTCTCCTATGTGAGCTTAGCTTAGGTCCTGCTTTACCGATCAAGCTTCCTATCCTATCTCTCATCTATTAATACTGGACCCCTTGCCTTGGAATCGCTACCTTTGCTTTTGGAGTAAGCACACCTCCACTTATTACTTCTAAGTTTCGAGCCTGGATGAAATAAATCATGAATTTATATAAAAATAATAGCCGCATAAAGGCTTTGTAAGAAACTATAACCTCCAGCAGCAGACGAACCAGATAAAAGCTAGTTTGAACTAGTCAAAGAAGAGCAGAGACTTTTCCCTAATTTTTGGGAAAGCGAGCTCTATAGCTGCAAAGAGAAGGAGTCTATCTTTCTAGTTCGCTTGAACTTCTCTCAAATTACATTGAAACCAACGTTTCACGATTCTGATGAGAGAACTCTGAACAAAAGCAGTCTACTCGACGGTCCGGGATGCAGAGATTCGTCTCTTTGCTATAGAAGGATCTCAAGATCAGCTGGACACTGAGTAAGCCAATGATCAAGACAGAAGAAAGTGGGCTTGTCAGCATCAGCATGGCACTCTTCGGGCAGGGTGACGGTATGAATGTTGCAATGAAGTCAACATGTGAAGTAGTCATAGTAAAAGCGGTCTTTAGCCAGTGACAAGCAAGTTCAGTGAACCGAGGGGCTGAGCATATAGGTATTATTCATAGCTTTAAGGGTGGATCTAGTATGAAGTTAAGAAGTCTTAAGCCGCTCGCCAAAAGCGAGGAGAAAGCGCTCGCCAAAAGCAAGGAGAAAGGAAGGAATTCTTTTTTTCTGCTATCCCTTCTTTTCTTCCTTAGTTGCGGAGAAGATGGTAGATGCTAGAATTCTAATAATAGAAGGAGGAGTGAAAACGATAAAGAGGCGATGTAATAGAGGATGCACACTTCGGGCATTAAAATGAGTGAAGTTCCTGTTCTGGAATGTCAAGCCATCTCGAGTGGATGTCGGCATTTCCACTCCTAAAGCTAAAGGAAAGAACAGTATTATCTTTCTAAGGTGCACTTCCTTTTCAGAGTTTGAGGTTGCGTAGCTCGACTGAAAGGAGAGGAGCTAGCCGGCTATTTCCTCGATGGGACGAAAGACGCAAAGAGCCTCCTCATAGCACAACTTATCAGAGATAGAGTTATTAGCTGAGGTTTTCACAAGTAAACAACTTCTCTGCCCTTGCGGTTCTAAGGCGCCATCCATGGGTATCCGGCGAAGAACTCAACCAGGGGCCTATGATTGACGTAGTTTTCTATGCTGACGGGTGGGGAAGAAGAAAAACCGAAGATGAGTGATCTGCCACAGTTGATGAGCCAGAAGAACCGTAGTTTAACCCGGATTTCTATATCATAGAAGTACTAAATACGAGGTGATCCTGAGAAGAGAAGTGCGCCCTTAGTTGCGAGGTGAATTAGACAGGTACCGGAGATGTGGAAATAGGACCTCTGACCGACGAAATGGAAATGCGTAGGAAGTGGTGATGATACGTGCAATGCACTAGCCCACTTGAATAGTCATTCTGAAGGGTTTCCTCACGCAGGAGAGTCTCAGGGTAAGCTAGTAGCATTAATAATGGATTCCCTATTAGGTGCGTAAAAGATGCCTCGCCGAGTACACCTGATAGCGACCTATATCTGCTCAAATAAAATCATGGTTCAATATTTCGTTTCTGAGCGGAGGAGCCGTTTTCAAGTAGTGTTCGCGTATTAATCAATATTCATTGATTGGTCTGAAGTTATCGAAAAAAGGATTTGTCTAAGTCACTTCCTTTCTTGACATTATTCCGACTTTTTTCTTTCACAATAATCATTGCATTCGATGCAGCTCCTTGACCGGATTCTCAAGCAAGGAATTTGAAGCTCATTCGCGGTATCAACAAATTCCCTCCTCATATTACTTATTAGAAAAGGTAACCAGATCTCTCCTCACTTGACTTCTTTGCATAGGGCTCGCTAACCTGACCTAGTGGCATTTCTCTATTTCTTACTAGGATACTATCATTCCATGAAAGATCTACATTAGAATTCCCAATCGGGGCAAAATCCCATTCTACTTTAGAATGATAATGCGGGGTAATGGCTCGACGAAGATGAATTAGTTTCTCAGGTGGATATCAGGAATGAAAAGCTTTTTCGACCATTTATCAAATTGACAGAATCCTGAACCGATAAACCGAATAGAAGAAATAAGTACCAGGTCCATCTAAAAACCCAACCCCTCCTCTTCCACTTAAATTCTTTCTATCGATCCCCTTGTAGGAAGCATGTCTCTACTCCCAAGATCATATAAAGGTTAAAGTAAAGATGACTCCTAGAGAATAATCGAAAGCAAGGTAACTTAGCCAAAAGGATTGGGCTATCGCTTACCCTAGATCTCTTTCACTCGATAGCTTAAATAATAAAGTACTTGAACTTGAGGGAACTGGAATAAAAACCTTATTGCGATGAGCCTTAACGCCCATACCTGATCCAAGGGCAAAGTCACTTCCTTTTTCTTCTTCAAAGGAAGGCTGATCTTGTACATTCAGGTATGCTTGTGCATTAGGAGGAATGCTCTCAGCCGAGTCTACCCCAACCCACTCTAATTCTCACTCATTCCGCTCTAGTTATCCTTTCGGTAAACTACACTGACGTTCTATACTTTCTGCGTATTACACTCGTTCGGTAGCCTCCTAAACTCTAACTCAGAATGCGATAACCCGCTCAACTTCTACCTTCTCCAACTCTGCTCGCGGTCGGAAGAGCCGAGGATAGCTAGAACTAATGAACTAGGTTAACTCATCAGAATAACTCCTAGCCCGATAGCGCTTTAGGAGAGTATTATGAAAGATAGAGTCCACTTCTAGTGTATCTCACCCAATCCTGTATGCTAGGTTAGTTTGAAGAGTCTCCATCCTTTTCTTTCTTTAAGAACTCAGAACTCTGAAATTCCTTTCCTAAAAAGAACTGTTTAAACTCACGAACTCAAGAAAGAAATAAGGGGGATCCTCCTTAGTTAGGTTTCCAGTCCAACTCCTCCCCCCCAGGTACCGAATCCAGAAAGAAGAGAAGGCATGTTCAAACCCTGAACAAGAACCTTGCTTCAAGCGCTGGCTTTTTTGGGCTAAGCGTGCCCTTGGGTAGAAATCCTTTTCCCGAAGTGCTTGCTTCTCGACAGGTGCCTTCATAGGGAACCGCAGAAGGATGCGCCCTCTATGAGATCTCGGTGCAACTGCCCGATAAGAGCATTGAGACTGTCACTGGTCAAGAACAAGGGGTTCTATTTCCGACTCCATACCCTTTTGGCTAGCGTGCCTCCTTTGTGTGCTTTCGCCTTCTCAACATTTCCTCCCGGTAAGCATCTAGTTTCCCTAAAGCAGGGCCAGTCCATTTAAGCGCAAGATACTACCTATTCCATGGTTAGTTGATTGATTTCTTAGTTCATTCATCAAGAAAAGCATAAATCTGGAATTGTCTAGCTTAGCTATAGCAATCCAAGAGCTTATACTTAGTAATCATAAAGTGCTAAAAGAAAAAATAGAATCTTAATGGGAACATTCGGTCATAGGCCATTTCCCCTTTCCATCCCATTGAGCATCTTGTTCTCCTTTTCACATGAGAGCCTATTCTCTATGATCCCTGATCTTGCCGCTTGAAAGGGCCTTCTTTAAGGAATAGAGCCCAAATCCAGGTAAGAAGATGCATCTAGCTGCGCCTAACTTCCTACTTTCTAAGGATTCATTCTGGGCTAAGGGATTCTCTCGTTCTAGCATAAGTAAGTCCCCCGCTCTCAAGTAAGGAAGTTCAACACAAGGTTTGATAAGTCATTCCCTGGGGATAGAATTTCATATACTAAGTAAGCTTTTATTAAGCTGCTAATCCCTAGATCTAGAGCTAGAGAAAGAAAAAGAAGAAGGTAGGGTCGCGAAGCTAATGAATGAGTTGGCAAAGTCAACTTCCTTATGGATTAGCTGGTTAAAGAGTTGATTAGAGGTTTTAGCGTGGAATGCCTTCTAATATAATAGAACGAGTACGAGGCTTACTTACTAACTAGGACTCAGAAAGAGCAGTGAACTGAACCATTTCGTCTAGGCGTTCGCTTACCTCTTGGAGATTGACTTATGTTGGTAAGTTCAAGCTCACATCTGCCGTATCCCTATATACTCTGAAAAGAATTCCTATTTCTCCTTAATAAGATGTATTGCTAAATCAGTTATTTTTGTTTCCATATTCAGACTATTCATTTGATGGATCAGTCGGCTTCACACAAACCCAATCGAACTGAGACTACCCTTTCCTTCGGAGCTAAAATCCGGCTGGGTAGACCCAGGGGAAGAGCTGTGCACAAAGGTTTGAACGGGACGGCGAACAAGAACAGGGAGCACTCGGTCTTTCCTTTCTTCAAAAAAACCAACAAACGAACGACAAGTGGGAAAAGGGATCCCAGTTCTATTCTAGATCGGAAAGCAGTGGGTCTGATTGACCTAAGGCGTCGTATGCCCGGAATGAGTACTTTGCCTGCCCTTGAGATCTATCCAAAGCAAAAGAAAGAGGAAAAGAGTTCAGCAGCTTGCCTCGCTGGCCACTAAGTAGTATTCCACTCGCGCAGTGGGCTAGCGCATAGTGCGGCCAGCTATGATATACTCTTCTTCTTCTTTAGTGGATTCACCTGGTGGTACTCTCGCGGGCACGTTCCTCGGTCTGGTCTAATCGAAGTGACGGAAGACGGGGCACCGAGCTGATCGCTTGAGTCTATAGGCTACCTCTCCTATCCGCTTCTCTACAAGGTCTCTCTTCTTCTTCCTTCAGACGCCTTTAGGTTGTTTAAGTGGGTTGGGCTAGGTTCTTGCGATCCTGCCACCTCTTGGCAAAATAGGCTATAGATATCTTACCATCAGATACCGACAGTCTCTAACATTACCGACCTGTCAAGGCGGAAGCTGCGGCTTCGAGCCCCGTCAGTCCCGACCTAGGCTAGGATTCGATGAATCGATCAATTTTTCTCTCCATTTTCTGTGTTCTGTGAAGAGGAGAGACAAAGAGTAGGATCTAATTCCCAGCAGGAGGATCCTTCTTTCGTTTCGCATTTCTCATCGGACAAATCAAGTCAAGGAATCCAAATGACAATAACTAGTACCGATTGATGGAGGAGAGACATATGTAGGTGAGTACGGGGGTATCACCATATTCAGGATTCAAAGAGATAGCGTACTGGTCTGGCTTTTTTCGATTTTTCCTGATCCATCGAGCACAATTTCTTTCCCGGCAATTTTTTTTTACGATACGCAATTAACTTAACATAGTTACCCCGACAGAGTACTTTTCAGATTCAACCTACCCTTTATTGATTTTTTGTAACCGGGACAATCTTATCAAAAAAATGAATTGCACACTGGATTCTCGATGTATGCGTCCCGGAAGGGGAATACTAATAAAAAAAAGATCAAAGATCCGCTCCAACTTCTTGTGATTCGAGACTGGAAAGGAATAGAAAATGGAAAAAAAAACAAGATGATGAGATTATGGAAGTACCGAGCATTTATTGCTACTGCACTGTTTATTCTAGTTTCTACTTTTTATTAAATAAGTATAGTAAGTCAAAATGATTCATTTGAATGAATAAGAGTTATTTATTAGTTCTTATCAATGATTAAAGAAATGAAAGGGATTAGAATTCAAAATCTTAAATGAAATGTGGACTGGATTGAATCGGCGATCCAATACAATAGATAGTATGTACGAAAGAACTAGATGCACCTTTCTACCACACTATCCATTGTATGAAGATATGGGATTGATATAGAGAAATCTAAAATTTGTATCTACATATATATACATGTAAATTTATATATATGTAGATGTACATGTAAATAGCACTCCGATTCTATTTCTTCGCTACACCCATTCGTCTTTCTTTCGATCAATTCGAAATAATCCAACGTCAACTGCTCTACTCGAATTCATAGGTTTTATTGTATTGATCCCGAGATCTATCGAAACAATAGTATGGGCATATAAAAAAATAAAGCAACCAAGTCATCCTTTTTTTTTTCTACTTTCTATAAGACCATCAAATATCAAATATTGAATGACTGAGCACTCAGATCCTATCGCGAGTCTTGATACATAGTATCTTCAGTCCTTTCCAAAACTCCAAATTGGATTTCCCCATCGGCCCATCCAATCTAATTCACGACTCAGTTAGTAGACACTACACTAATAGGGGAAGTTAGTTAGGTAATTCGGAAGGATTTTGAGTCTTTCTTAAAACCCCTCCTTGGATCCTAGGAGCAAGGATTTACAGTCCTTTAGAACAACCTTTTGATCCTAAGATTTCCGGTCCCTTACTTTCGTATTTTTGAATCTCACAATTGAATCTTACTACCCAAGTCGATCCTATTGGCAACGGGCAAACGACGCTTACGCGGGATCTCGGTGCCTTCTCTTGAAAGAATAGAAGTGGAGTTCGAGTTGTTATCATGCCGGATCAGAAAAGTAAAAAGCCGTACTAAAAGCCAGCGGACCTGCTCACGGGAGTCAGGCCTGCTCTCTCTGTAGTGGGCAGACGTAGCAGGGCCATCTGAAAGAATATAGGAAAAAGAGCCGCTGGAGAAAACCAATTACGCTGGGTTCTCAATTCCATGTAATATGCAGTGAGTTTGAATTGACCCGGTTAGCTATAAGGTTCCTTTCGCTACCGTCCTAAGGTTCAACCAACCGTTGGTTTGCTGAGACAAGATTTCACTGCCGACGCGAAGTTGGTGAAACCTGAGCGTAACTATGTCACGTGAAGTGAAGAACCTCTGCTTCCTTTTTTAGACACCTTCCCTGATTATTCCCCGAAGCACAAGAGCTAGGGTAAACTCGTCAGCTGAATAGCTATAGTACAGAGTTTCAGGGGGGAATATATATATCGCTTTTCCGGGGGGACCAAGAAAAAGGGAAGGAGATATGGAGCCAGTGAGTGGCAACTGGTTCTTCGGTGCTATCAAAAACAGCCTTCTATGCGCTATCAGAGCCACTCGTCCCTTCTCCTTTCCTTTCAGTCAAGGTCTAACCTCGCGTAGCTAATGAAAGGGAATACCTTAGAACAGAACCGACTATAAGCCCTGAGAGCCTGCAAGCAAACCCCCCTTACCAACCTCTTAATCTATAAAAAAAAGCCCTTTCTCCTTTGATGAAGCTACATGAGGTGTCATCTACTGCTGTTTTAAGGCTCTCTATTGACCGGAAGAAAGAAAGATTAAGTAGGTCAAGAAGATGCCTTTCAAGTGCCTATTCACTAAGCGGATCTTGAGGAGATCTTCGATCACCTGCTTCCCAAATGGCTTGACTGACTAAAGATTGGAATGAACCATGCAATTCATAAGGAATGAGATTCGGCCAGATATTCGATTGATTAGAAAGCTAGGCATGCCAAATCCGTCAATCACATTAAGAATTCCTTTTCGTTAGATGCCTTTCAAGTGCCTGTTTTTACTCCGACTTAACAGTACAGTTTACGGTATTCTAGTCGCCCAAGGTGCTTGCGAGGGAATTCCAAAAAGTAATGAGATTTGGGAAAGTACCAATCCAGATATGAGATTGAGCACAGCTGAATGCCAAAGCTGACTCTGACTCCGTTCCTGCCTTCAGACTGCTATGACTCCGCTTCGGGATCTACTGCGGAATCTTGGTTCTATCGGATCTTTCTAGATATTAATGCTACCACTTATTCTGTGGTTTCGACTTCTCTTTCACAGGCACAGTTGAATCGAGGTATGAAAGGATTGAACCAGAGCCGAGGGTGCACACTGCCTTGTTAACTTCCAACTCCTTCTTAAGCGCTGCATTGGAGAGAAGTAGGCATGGTGGCCAACCAAGGCAGTGAAATCGAGACAATCAAGCAATCGGAAGAGAGCATCAACGCCATACCGCTCGGGACCAATCCGAACATTAACTCAAAGGGCGGAGAACATAAAGAAGGAAAACAGGAGATCGGAGAATCGAAAAGAGTCTATTTTTCCTTATCTGTTTTTCCTATCTCTAATATCCCCCCGAGGGTATAGATGCCAGAGTAAGAATTCTTTTTTCATGTACCGTACCAGTTGTGCTCGTTTTTCCTTCTCTCCAAGTGTCGGCTGGTCTACATTTCAACATATTTTTCTCTGCTAGTAGATCCAGCATATACTTCCGCTGCGAAATCTTTATGCTAACCTTTGCTTTGAGCGAGCCACTTCGATCCCTAGAAAGTCTCTCAGCTTTCCCAGGTCCTTTGTTTGAAAATGCCTCTTGAGATCAGCCTTTAAGGCAAAAAGACCAAGTCCATCATCTCCAGTAATGAAAAAATATCATCGACATAAACAAGCAATGCGATCATCCCTCGGTCACTATGTTTAAAAAAGACCGAATGGTCTACTTTACTTCGGTAGAAGCCGAGTTAAGTTAGGGCTGTAGTCAATTTTTCGAACTGGGCCCGAGAAGATTGCATTAAAGCATAGATAGCCTTCCGTAATCTTCATACTTTCCGTGACTCTCTCTGAGCAACAAAGCCGGGAGGTTGCCCCTTCCTACCCCGACGCCCTCTTCAGTTAGGTTTGAGGGAGGAAGGCATTATTCACATCCAATTGGTGCAAGGGCCAGTTCCGGTTGGCTGTAAGAGATAAGAGAACTCGAACCGAGGTGAATTTAGCTACCGGATAGAAAGTCTCATCATAATCGTTACCTGGGATTGGATTTGAGTCTAGCCTTTCCTCCCTTTGAAGTCATTCAATCTTTTCAGCCAGAGGTTCCGAGTCCGTAAGCTACTCCGATGGAACTGGACATCTGTGATTTCGAACGTTACGTTACCTACGATAGTCGATCCCATTTCCTTTCCCTCATTCCAGTAAGTAAGTGAATCGTTGGTATGCCATATTCTGAATATCAAGCACAGAAGGAGGAAAGCTAGCCACTCAGAAATTAGTTTTCAATTCTATAGGAGAGGTCGTAGAAGACCGTGCTTAAAGGTCTATAGAGTCACATTAAAGAAATGCCCATCAGCCTACCGGAGGCAAGAGGATGAGCATGAACATAAGCCCGAAGCCAAGGGAGACCAAAGCCCAAGAGAAAGAAAGGGAGTAGGGCCAGCGAAATCCCCCACGGAGGGGGAAGCTCTGATTGCTGTTGTTCTCTTTGCTCCTCCGGTCACTCCTAAATCTACCTGGAGCCTGGTATGGACTGCTAAATCGATTCCTCTTGGCTACTTGACCTTGACTACGATATCACCAGATTAGCAAGAAAAGCTTCCGAGTTTTCACTCTTATATAACCCTAGCAGGGAAGTCAAATACTAACTTGGCTTAGGAAAACTCCTAACTTCACTTTCTAAGTACAGTTTCACTGGAGAACCGGCTTTCATTCACCTTAACTAAAGAGACCTACTCAAAGGGGAAGCATACCCGTCCTTGGAGGGTCCGTCAGCTGAGGTTAATCTTTTTGATGTGAACAGCCGATCAAACTGATTATCTTCTCTTGTCGCATATTTCATTTGTTTAGAATCTTCTCCTGCCTTCACTGCCACTGATTGTTATCTCGTACCTATGGGAAAAGAAAATCGCTATTGTGGCGTTATCAGATGATTCCACTTATGGGCGGGTAAGCAAAGCCGCTAAGATGTAGCTTTTGATATAGGCATCAAAGCAACAACCAATCAGTCAAGATTGTAAGAAGTATCAAAGAAATTGTTGTTTCAAGCTCTTCGTGTACTTTTACGAAGGTGTCTAACTAAGGTCACCGTAGAATCGACATACGAACTCGAATATGCGCATAAATACCTTCCTAGGGAGTTGGGAACCTATTAGTTATTTCTTTCCTCCTTTTATCATTAAATATATCCGATACCCCCTCGATTCATTGGATTCACTTCTTTTTACAGCAACCTACTTTTCTTCAAAACTCAAAACTGCCGAGTCCATTTAATTAAAGGAAATTGTCCGGTATTCACTTCTATTATCTCGAGTAATCGAATCACCCGCTTCAGGCTAGAGAGAAGGCCATCATGTGCAAGGGTTAGGCACCTAATGCATGTGAGGGTTAGGAAAGGAAGTTCTCGGCGAGAAGACCTAGCTCAATCATATGAGAAAAGAACCATAGGATATTGAAACGATAAGGTAATCCCTGGCCAATCCCATAGAAGGGATGGGCCCCTTTGCTCAACTTCCAGTATAGGAAACCATCCTAACAAAAACAAAAATACCCCCGCTCGTCCTAGATTTGATTATCCATAGAATAAATATTTAAGTCAGAGAGTACTCGGAAGGGTATATATACTTTAAGAAACCGTCGGCTTTGGGCACCAGGGATCAGCAGTACAAGAAAGGTTCTATCCTTTAAACACAACCCGCGCTTTCTTTTAGAAAAAGAATTGCATATCGGAAACGAGTCTTACATCTAGGGTAGGGAACCGATGTGGGAACCTTCGGAGCTCGAATCGGGAAATCAACCCTTGCTTTCATTTCTTTAATCCCACCAAGATCTTTCTGCAATTGAGCATTGCTCTTTGGAGGTTGATTAGATTCTTCCTTCTGCTGGCAAGTAGCCCTCCTGTAGGATTGAATCTCTATGACCATTTTGATTTAGTCAAAAGGCTAGTTAAATTGCTCTGAGGGTACTAGAACTTGAATCAGTCTTTCAAATAGGGCAATATTAGCCCTTCTGTGCGATCTTCTGTTTATGGTAAGCGGTCTGCCTTACCCCCCTCCCCCTTACTAGATTAAATAGAGAAAGCAGTTAAATAGGGAAAAGGATCCAGTTAAGGAAAAAGAAAGCTAACTTCATTGCAAAAGCTTGATTCGAACCGGCACTTGTTGGCTCGAAAGCCGGAACAACCCTTCCTCAATTGGCAGTTTCGAGGTAAGAGTTTAGTTGATTATAAAGCAGCTTCCCTAAGCATGCATATCAGGCCAACATAGGTGTCAATTTAGCGCGGTAATTACATAAGTTTGATTGCAGTGTGGTAAGGGGTCAGTCAACCAATAAGGAAAATTATTCAGGGGTACGGCTAAGCTCTCTTTATCGCTAATAAACCGGTCCCTCCTAAGAGATCGGCATCATACTAAGGACTGTGTCGAGCAAGGGACGACGGGATTTGAATTCCACACGCCTACGAAGCATTCAGTTAGTGGAGGGCAGAAAGAGGAGACCCTGAGTCCCGCCTAGATGCGCAAAATCCACTCCAGTGATGAGACCTCTAAGAATCAACTTCCAGCGTTTAACCGGGGGATTTTGAAGTAAGGAACTCTTCCTTCGCCTTGAAAACGGTCCAATTGATCAAAGCCTCTCTTTTTGGCCGTCGATCACTTCGATTCGTCCCTTCGCTAGCCGCGCTTCAACTCAAACTAACGGGCCAAAGGAGCTGGTGTGCCCAACAATAAACCATTATTCAATAAATTCGAACAAAAAGAGATATTATCTATTCAATCAACTGCCCATCCATCAGAAAAAAGAGAAGTACGGCCAATAGAGGCTGCTTGCAAGTCCGAGTTTAGCTGCTTGATCTTTCTTAGAAAGAGAATTTCCCATAGGTTCCTGTCCCACCAGGGGTTCATGCCGCACAGAAAGCGAGACCGGATCGAATAGTAGCTTATTTTCTCGACCAACCTAACTAAGCAAGATGACATACCAGGTCTCCTCTGAAGAAGTTCATTCTCCTCGAATCAACCCATTGGAAGTCTTGCGGGGAAGTGACACAAGATCAACAGGGGTATAGCGTTGAAGCAACCTATCGATGAAAGGCAGGAAAGAGCCATCGCAGTTACTTTAACTCGGGAACAACTCTACTTCCTCTCCAGCATACCATTTCGAGTCTATCTATTGGAAAACTCATTCTCTTGACAGCAAGGCCCGGGCAGACCTGTTAAGCTCTTACCCGGACGACAGAACTATGTATGCTCTGTATTATCGGAAAGCCATTCCATCCTTCTAGCAGGAATAAGAGTGGATCCTACATCCATTCAAAAAGGCACTAAGACATCCAATCGAAGAAAGTGGAAGTCATGAAGGAGAGGAAGCGGAAGCTAATAACAAAAGGAAAGGAAGAGAAGAAGCGAAAACTCCTATCCGATCAATGAAAGGAATGATTCAATGCCAAAGGCACTGAAGTGAAGGTTCAACGGAATCAAGAAATGGTTCTGACCTTTCTCCGCAAACCCACAATGATGGATTCTGGAAAAAAAGCTTCGACTAATACAGAAAAAGGGAATTCAAAAAATGCTTAACTCATGCCGATTCCACAAGTGTATTTCACTCAATTGCCTTACTGGCTATTACTGACATAGGGCCATCGATTAGTGAAATAGTACTGGAAATCGCTTATTTCTTTTTCGGCTACTTCTGTCAATATCATTGCCAAGGCGATGCTCCCGATTAACACTGCAATAGCTTTCACAGCTTTGAACTCTGGAAGTCCCTCTGACGCAAGATGCATATCTTCGTTTTGCGATTCCCTTCTGCTCTACGTTTTCAAGCTCTGTGTCAATAATTTTTTTCTATGCTGACTCAATTGTCTCTAGACCATGTTGTCGAATCATACTAATCTCTCCAATCCCGTCTACAATATCTGGATAAGCCGATGCTTTCCTTATGATTTGACTTCCATTCAGCAGCTCTGGCTGAGATGCCCACCAAATACTGGATCCAATCCATAAAGAAAGAAAAAGTTGAACTAGCGCCAATATTATTCTTTTTCATAACATCTTCTATGGAAGGATGGGATGATGCAAGGCCCTAGGTAGACAGGCAAAGGCCAAAAGCTCTGGAGGTTGGAATCGATGCGGAGGGAACTTTCCTAAGCTTTCTCCCACTGCTTGGCACCTTTCTAGTATTCCTCAGTATTACTTAACTAGTTCCTATACTATTCAATCCAATCAATCTTTTTAAGTAAGAAAAGGGGAAATGGCAACTCGTCTGGTCTGGACCAAGAGCTCGACTAGGGATGGAGACTATTCCCGACTCCTACTATGAAAGCTATTTGCTCGCCTATGAACCTATTCTCTCGGCTAGATCGAATTCCTCCTAATCAATGCAACTGGCTGGCCTAGACCTATAGCAAAGAGTTCTACAACTCCATCTTGTCCCCCCTATGGAACCTATTCAATTGACTCGCCTGGACCTCCCTCTGTAAGAGTCGAGCTTTCCCCTCCATACACTCCTTTTTAAGCATATGGAGACCCCATATCGACTACCTACTCACTATCTCATCTCCCCTCTTTGGCTTATGATATCGAGCTGGTTTCTTTGATACTGCTCCTTGAAATGAAATGCTTTCAATACTCCTATTCTCATAAGAGTGCTTGACAGAGACAGGGCAGCCTGTAACCTTTCTCCCAAGGGCTGAAGTGCAAAAGAACTCCCAAGATAAGGCCTATATGGGCTCGCCGGAGGAGTCGAAGGAGAATGATCGTAGGGGAACTATGAACTCCTCTTCCAATCCTAAGTAAGGAGCAAATGAACTTAACCTTTCAAACTTTGCTTTCTCGCTGGCTTGAGATAGTCCAGCTTTAGAATGGTGTCAAAGGGCGGAGTCAACCTTATTTATAGTAAATGAAAAAGGACAGGAACTTAAAGAGAGACTGCTGCAAGAAACCTTATTTGATCGGCTGGACCGTATTATCTCGCTTCGCTTCAAAAGCAACTCCCTTGCAAATGCATAAAGGGCATTAAGATAATAAAGACACTCTTACCATATGATACTGCTACAAGGGGGAAGAAAAGGAGCTGCTACTAGAGAAATTACCCCGGACTGAGACGAGGCTGGAACTGAGCTATTGCCCCCAATGGGACCGCTCGTAATAAAGGTATTCAAAAACCTAAAAACACTCCCTTAAAAAAAGGGAAGGCATAAACTAGTAGATTAGATATTCCAAATAAGGAAACAAGTAAATACTACCTTCTCCTTAGCTAGGTAATCGTATTAGAAATTCGAAACGGATAGGTCTTAACTCCCGATTGTTATTATTGCTAAGCCTTCACCCCAATCCCTATGATACTGGTAGCGAGAAAAACACTTCTACGGGGATATCGACATACTTTAAGAAAGAAATCGAATAGCTTTCAAATAGCGCAGTCCCGGCTGGAGATCGTTAGAACGTTACAGCGTTAGCACTTACGGGGCGAAGCACTAAAAAGACATATCTTAACAGGCTTCCTTCTTCACCGAATGGATTCTCTAAGGGAAGAGGGACTGCTGGAAAAGAAAACGAACTAGCCAGGCTTGCCTAAAGCACTGTGCTTTGCTGTAAACACTTTCAAAGAACCTCGGAGCGAGTACTGAAAGACGAAAGTACTAATACAATGCCAATACAAAAAAGAGGGTGGACACTTCTGAAAGGCCTTAGCAAGAGTTTTCCACTGCTTATGGATGGTAAACTACTGGTTATGCATGTTACGCATGGGCAATTACTGTACTGACCTTCCCTTCCACTTACTCGAATCTGTCTCGAATAACAAAAAAGAAACCTAAGATTCCCAGGAGGCATTTTCTATTTTATATATACAATGGCTTCCTTCGATTTCGATACGGTTATCGGGACAGGCAAAGAAAAGCAATCTCGAAGGGCTATCATCTTTATGTCTTGCTGACTTGCTAGCTTCCTAGAAAAACTAGAGCTTGTCCTGTGCTTGATAATGGTACAGCCGGAGAGAACAGCATATTGAATTGAATAATTTTTCTTCCAATAGAAAAGGCATTCCAAAACTCCCTATCGCACTTAGCTTGCTTATTGAAAAAGAGCTTACACTCTTGAAAACAGGCTAGCTCACAGGATGCGCTCAGCTTATGATTTCAACTGGATAGATTTCTTTAAACACTCCAACCCTTCGAACTGCCAGGGAGTAGGATAGATAAGTGGGAAAGATGGGATAGGCTGGCTTGGGAAAGAAAGCACTCATTTGAATTAAAGACTTGCCTTGCCGTCCCTCCTGCGTGCCTATTTGACTTCCTAGCTTGCACTTGCCTAAAGGACTGTTTCAAGGCTTGAAAGGTTCAGTGTGCCTGTGTCTTCGTTCAGTTCTGTAGGTCAATGAAATGCTTTAAGGACAGATTTCCCAGGGCGTAGTGAAAGTCAATTCGAGAAGGAAGCAAGGATTTCCTATTCCCGTGTGGGCGAAGACCGAGACTTCTCTAAGCGATGGTAGCTTGCTTTCTCTTCTATTGTTCTGTTCGTAGGCGGCTCTTTGTTCGACCAGAAAGTCGTTGGTTCAACTCCCATCCTCCTATAAGCATGACAAGGAGCGCAACCGCTCACAACAAAGGCTTTCTGGAACGATCGATAGACTGCCCCTACAAGGAATTAGTCAAGTCAAGTACAGTTTTGGAAAGCGACGAAGCAACCGGAAATCGAGTAAGTAGAGTAGAGTTTTCAAGGAAGGTTGTTTGTTAGCGCTCACGGGCAAGAGGGACTACTTTAAGGCTAAGGCAGGCGGGACTACTTCTTAGGTGACAGCATTCCAGCGAGCCTCTCCTAGGCCAGCTTCTGATCTCATCAAGCAGTGCGATAGGGAAAGGGCTATAAAATAAAGAAGGTAAAAATAAAGTCTATTGAGCTCCGATTAGTTCACTCTAGCTTTAGGATCGGTGCAGCAAATCTGTAATTCTTCTTTCGTTATTGTTCATGCCAGCACGGAGAATGCCCGTTTGGTGTTCAGTGAAAGAAAGCTACACAGGCCTAGTTGGAACAAAGTCAGGACCGTGGGCATTCCTCTACGATCGATAGACCGACCAATGAATAACATAGAAAAAGAAGATAGATTTCAGTAGTCCACCTCCTCTTCTCTTAGAAAAGCGGGACTCTTTCTTAGGCAGACGAAGAAGGAAAGGCGATTCCATCCCGATCTCTGTTCCCGATTCAGTTTTAGTCATGGTAGAAACCATAGATGAGAAAAGCAGCGAGCACGAGTCCCTTTCTTATTAGAAAAGGTTGCTTACTCGGAGATTGGTGAATCAGGACTTCGATCTGAAGCTGGACGGAGTGAGCCCTTAACGTATTCAAAGAGAGCGATCGGCCAGTCAAGTTGGAAGATTGTCTATGAATAGGGAAGATGAGCTTGCTTCAGTGATATCCTCGCTTATCTCGCTTATGAGATGGAGGTTCCGTTTGATAGAAAAGGAATTTGAATTGGACACTAACTGAATCTTTCCTGAGTGAATGACTGGTTGGGTCTTTTATGCCCTAATCTTTTTGTTGACTGGGTAATTTGGAGTACGTGTTGAAGGGGCAAGGTGTTTTATGTACTTTCTATATTCTTATGCGTGCTTAATGGCACTTTTTGTATCATTTTTTGTATGCGAATGTTTGTATCTTAAGTATGCGATTGATAAAATCATAGCTGAACGAACTTGGTTATGTGCTACCTGGAAGATTTTTTAAACAAGAAAAAAGGCGAATCAAAACGCTACGAGATTGATTCATCGAGAATGGCTCGCGCTAATCCTTTCTCTTTTTCCGTGGATGATGCTTCTTCATTTCTCCGTTGATGGATCAGCTGATGGATCGTTGACGGTACTGCTTGCTTGCTGACTACTCAAACGGCTCGAAAGCCCCATTTCACTAATCAAAGTCATAACATAAGTCCTCATCACCAACTTTGTAGTAAACAAAAAAACTTCTTTTATCCCTTGTTCTAGGCGTTTTGTTAGCTCGGTTCCTCAAGCTAGTAAGTAGCTGTCCTGCCCTTGAGCCAGTGAACCTCAGGTCGAAACATGCCTGCCAGTGAGACAGAGTCATTCCAACCAAGGGGTGGTACCAATGCTTTCGATTGATTTCATATATGCTCACGATCCAGTCAAGAATAGAATGATAGTACGAGTAGCAAACTGAAGGTATCTTCCTCTTAGCAAAGGGAGGGCTGGCGGGAAGACTCCAGCTAGGCTAAGGCAGGCATCGGAAGCAGCACTTCATTGAAAGGCTATGACTCTGTCAATTGATCAGAGAAAACTAAAACCAAAGACTTCTGCCTCAAAGAAATTTCCTCCTGCCGGGGATGTTATGGTACTCGTTTAGCATCACGACACCCTTTCATGGAACCGGAGACCTCCCTCTCTCATTGCATTGAGATTGCTTGCACCTAAGCAAGCTGGAAGGTTACCTGTTTCGGATATCGCCGAAGATCTCCTACTCTTGAAGAGAAAGGCCAAGATAGTTCACGCTTTGCTGCAAAAGATAGGCTTTGCGAGAAAAGATCATCGTCGAACCACTTTAGTAAATCTATTTTGATAGTAGTGCTCAAGCGAAACCTCACTTACGTTTTTTCAGTAGTGTGAGCTGGGCCTAGACTAACCAACCAATAAGATGGCGGTAGAAGCTATTCCCGGTAAAAGGAAGGAGCATAATTCCTGATGATTTGACCCAAACAGATAGATTACCAACAAAGAGTAGCACTTCGCTTTGCGAAAGCACAGTCATCCCGGATGAGTTCCTCAGTGAGTTTTTGTACTTATTTGACTAAACGACTCCCTAAATTCTTAACCTGAACCACATCCATCCCGACACTAACCTAACCACAACTATCGTCGTCGTCCCGCCTCTCCCCGCTCGAAACCAACGGAAAGAGTCGCTCCCGCCTCTCTGGCAGGAACCTTTGGAAAAGGATCCCCTCTTTGTTTTTTCCTTTGCTTTGTCGTTCCTTGCGCCTACCTTTTTGTTTTGTCGCGAAAGGCGCCCTAAAATGTTCTTCAAGTGCCTGGCTCACGATCGACAGTGCTCCAATTTCTTTCTGACTAGTGTGAAAATCAGTGCATCTACTTTCTTTCTGGGTCAGTCCCAGTGCATTGAACCAATGTCTGCTGCAGCGTACTTGATCGAATGGGTAAGCAGCTCCAAAAAGTAAGATGAACTCAACGAATTCCAAAGGAATCAAATATTTCGGTCAGCATCCAATCATAAAGCGGTCAGTTAGCAAGAATTTGTCTGTGGTCATTTGTTCAACGTCGTTTGGCAAGGCAATTTCGAAGCGTGGGTAAACCCTTTACTTTACATATCAGACTCTGAATTGCGAATGAAATTTTGGATCCTCATTTCGGTTAACCAGCTGTAGAAGCTTTGATCCTTGGAGGGGCCCCAGGTCCAGTAAAGATTGCCTATTCCAGTCTTTATCAGTGGTGGTATACAAATATTTACGCACGAACAAAGATCTTTATACTGGAGCTCTTTTCTTATTACTATTCATCCCTGCCATCTCTTTCATAACAGGTCGGCTCGCTCCATCTACAACCCCAGTGGAAACCAAGTGTTTCATGGTTTCTTCATGACCCGAAAATATTCTAATCACTCATCATTTTTCGGGACTCTTTGGAGGGAGTCAGCTCTTTGGCTCGGACGGGACATTCATGCTATTCCCGAGCCAAGGGGGGAGCACATTCCCTCTCCCTCCCGTAAAAGGGTAACATTTCAACAATGTATTACCATATCCCCAACCCCAGCCCAAGGTTTAGAGCCTCTGGCGCATAGGTCAGTGGAATCTGTATGCTCAGAAGCCCGATTCAAGTAGTAACTTCACTTATTCGGTACCTCACAAGGGGCGGGAACTACTAGAAACACTCTTCGCGGATGGGTCTTTCTAACACAATGAATAACGGAACTATCAGGGCCGGAACGAAATAAGGATAATGCATTTGCATGGCAAGAATGTTAGGAAGCTAACATCTCTCATCTGAGTGAGTTGGGCTAGTTTATTCCGAGGCCCTCCCACTCTAGGACTTCTATTTCAGAATGATGTTATGCTCGCATCTGGTATGGTACTCCATCAAAACAAATCGAATCGAACCTACTATATCAAAGCAAACTCTATTTGCTTAGTGAATCTGCTCACGGTAAGGCCTTAGTTGGGTTTGATGTACTCTTATCCCCCGCGAATGATCCTGCATTCAGTGCGGAGCATATGGTTAGCTGGTTGGTTGGTTAAGTGCTATTAATGAGAATCCAAATTCGTTATTCCTAACAACAGGGCCTGGATACTTTTGTGTTCACCATGCCATTGCTCTAGGTCATATCATTTGTCTCATCCATCCTTTATCTGAAAAGTAGGTGGCTGCTGATGAGCTTCGATAGCCAGTCACCCCGCCCAAGGAATAGAAAGAGATTTGTTTTCGTCATTGGGTCCAGTGAGGCTGATTCCTTTATATACATATTCACACTCGATGCTTCGCCATGGGGATAACGCCTAGATAGGTGGGGGAGATGCAGCCACAAAGCATGGATTTTGGTCCGATTCATTGAGATCACCAGCCTCGGAAGATAGATATGCAGATGAGCTTTTCCCAAAGAGTGATTTACCGCGGAGGCGCATGGAAATGAAGGAATAGGTGCCCTTAGCCTGGTCCCACTTGAGGGTATGGAAGAAGAGAAAGAGCAGAAGAGCGGATCACTTGGAGCTAGGTGCTTCTCCTGGTAGCTGGCTAGTACCTCCTCTATTCCATTTCTCTGTCCTAAACCCCCCCCTGCAAAGCCCAAATATCCATTGCTCTCCTGTCCTGGGACGAGGAACGGAATGCATGTTGCTACCTTTTTTGCATCCTCTCGAAAAGTAGGTTGGTGTACTCATAGGCCAGCATCATAAGCGGGAAGGAATGCAATCTATTTTTTCCCAGAGTGTTCCAGGCGGCGAGAAAACCATTCCTTTCTCCAGTGAAGGGTCCAATCGAACCCACCTGTGCTCGAATCCAAACCCCGTCCAGATGTTTCATCCTTTCCCAGTGGCAAAGAAAGAATCCCCATTTCCAGTACTTGTAAAGAACGATTCCTGGTCAGATGAAGGGTCTTCCCCAGAAGAAGAGATTAGTACTGGAAGGTGAAGATGAAGGAAGGGCTGAAACAAAGTCAAAACCAGGGTAAAGAGAGCAATCCGCGGGAATAGCCAAACCCCTATCTCTTAAAAAGAAGAGGATAGATAGGGACCTATTCTATGAGTTGAGACAGAGAAGTTCTGACTAATCAAGTAGGAGTTTACCCATAAGAGGCAGTATCAGCACCGAAGAAAGCAGGGATAGGTGCAGTCGCATTCGATCGAGAGCCGGATACCCATATCTAAAGGTATATGGTGGAAAGACCTCGTGCCTAGAACGACCGAGACAAGAGCCTTCTTCAGTAATCAACCGACCCTCTTGGTTTCTAGCTTATAGCTGATCCCTTGATTCACCGAGTCGGCAACGGGATAGATAAACAGAGTCGGCTTATTAACTCTACCTCGCTCCTCGGCTCAGGTAGGAAAAGCAATAAAGCAAAGCAGCAAGTGGCCATGGTTAATGAGCCATAAGCCAAACGAGAAATGGTGGTTGCAGGCGGTGACTCTGAAGGTCAGCCTATCACTCTTCCTTAGCGCTAGAGAGAGAAAGAGAAGCTTCAGGGGAGAAGTAAGCAATAGCGCGATAGCCATACCAAAGCAAGCTAAGCGCGGGAAGGCAATAAAGTGAGTGAAGGACTTCGTCTTTCAAGAGTTGATATATATGCGAAGTCTACAGACCCGGTATCGACAGAGAAAGTAGGAGAGTCGACTTCGCTTGCTAGCGTTAACGACTTCCTTTCCCAGTGTTGAGGAGTTCAAAGGTCAGAGACTCACATTGTTCAGAGTGAAACTTAAAAGGACTCACAATTTCTTTGTTCAGGTTCTGGACAATTTCCTCACTTGTTTGAACCCTGTCAGGTAAACCGCTTTCAAACTCTCTTTTCAAGATATAGTACGATTCAAGGGAATTGGACACTCCCGGAACGCATATACCAAAAACGAGGGTAGCGAGGGAACCTAACCGCGGTAGAGGCTCCCCTCTCCCTTCTTTAGTAGCAATGTTCACTACTGCCGCTGTTGCGGAGCACCCGCCCTCCAGTTCCTTTGTCGTTGGGGTGGTCTACCGGTGAGAAGCATCTGCCATCGAGCCAATCTGGAAGAGAGAGCCAGCCCCTTTTTCGAAATAGAGTACGTATGAAAGACCCTCAAAACGAACCACCAAACTAGAATGGTGGAACCACCAAAAGAAAGGCCTCGGCTACTACAATGACAGGGCCAAGAAATCGGGCCGGAATAGCTGCTCTTTCGAAGGAATACGCTCCTGTTTCAAAGGCAGTCGTCCAATGGATTGATGGGGCGCCGTGCGCCATTCAACATCAAACTCATGATTCAGGTACTGCAATTCTATGTTCATAATAATCTTTCGCCCTGAAAGCCTTCCAAGGGAGGGGCTCGGGCTGTCGGCTGTCCATGTCCACTTAGCACGAGCTAGTAAAGGTTATTAATCGTAAAGGGGGTCGACTGAAATTCACTACAGAAAAGGAACGGGGCATACTGACCTCCTTGCTTTTGCAGCTTTCTCAATTGTTGATTCGGATTCGGGTTTTCTTCCTCTGGGGTGAACTGCTCTCCCGGAGCTAATTTGAAATCTCGATTCGTTATGATCTTTGCGCGTAAGGGCTTCATTCGTATTCCAGAAATGATCATCTCAGATTGAATCAGCCGAAAGGGAGTGGACTATACTCTCTAGTTAGAAGTTAGAAAGAGGGCTCAAGATCTTACTTCTCTTCCTGAAGATGGACAGGGTAATCAAGCCAAAGTTTGTAAACGATTTTGGCAAGCCTTGAATGTACAGTAGTCCAAATGTACAAAGGTTTCATCGGCGGGTGAAGGATTGATCATCTCACGCCAACTTCTCGAAGTTCAGTTTCTCACTTTCAATGTGCCAAGCCCAATCAAATTTGTTGTTGGCGTTTCCGCCGCCTTACAATACCAGGAAGATCCAAACCATTAAATGAGGTATCCCATTCTTTAGTGTAGTTTGCACCGGATCTGGTTAGAGAATAAAAAGTAAATAGCGCACCAGGAAATGCCATTTCATTTCCAGCTGCATTACTGGCTAAAACGAAAAGAGGGTATTCTTGATTTTTGATCCCCGGGGATTAGATTAAATTAGATTAATAAGACAAGAACGAAACACTAGAGATTAGACACGAACCGAACTGGAGAGAGTCGAGATCGCTCATAGCTAGATTCCTCAATTCCTCAGTAGCTTATCAACTCGTAACTGGACTGGATGAGGGCAAGAGAACGGATTAGCTTTTCGTTTTAGATAGAGTCCCAGCACGAGATTACAGATTCTTGCACTAGAAAGCGAAAGAAGAGGCTCAATGCAATTGAGTCGCGATAGCGAATGGTACGAAGTTGCTGAAGCAAAGCTACTGGGGGGATGTGGACTTCTTTCACGAAGCTTTGGAATTCATGGAAGCGGCTCTTTCCTAATTTCTTTTCGCCCACACGAGAAAAAAATGAATCCTCTGGGAGAAAGCACTGCCACGTTAACTGGTTCAATTACATCCTTTTGTTTTGGGACTTGACATACTCGCAACGGGGCGAGAATAAAATAATAGCACTGGCTCTCGGGATGCTTGGAAAAAGCGAAGCAATGAAACTTCACGAGTTACATACGATTAACGAGTACACGAAGTCTCCGACTCCCTTGTGATCGTTAGGGGTTCAGACTCTAGTCTAGGGGACAGGCTTTGGGCTTACGCTGAGATAAGAAACCGATACTAGACTTACTGTAAAGCGTCCTAACAACTAGATGGACTTTTTGACCGAGAACGTAAAGAGATATACTTTTAAGACGGAAACCCTTCCACCATAGCCATAATACCTACTAGAACTCGCAGGCTAGAAAACGCACTTTACAGGTCTGAAGCTTTCTCACACAAGTTCATAAACGACTCTACTCCCAAGTGCTTGCGATAGAGCTTTTAACCGGAACATGGCTATTTCACAGGATTTCTTGGGTGTGCTAACTCTTACCGGAATTAGGGTACACTTTTCTAAGTAAGGTAAGGTAAGGTAAGGTAAGGTAAGGTAAGGTAAGGGGTCGATGAAATGAAATAGAGTTGGCATTTCTTTCTATTGAAGCCATTGGAACGATGTTTATCGACGGGACGTAGACACTTCCAAAGGCAGCTCAATTAGAACCGATTGGTTGGATTCAAGTTCGAGTTCAAGGGCCAGCTTTCAAACCGGTCTGATAGTCTCGTATCGGTAGCCCGTGGGCGTACTTATACGACTTCTTCCAACTCTTATAGGCGGGGTTCAAGCTTTCCAGCACCAGATACGAATGATGCTCCCATTTCGAAAACATCCTCTTTTCTTTCTTGTGGAGCTTGAGCTCAGTGGGATAGAATTGATCCAACTTAAATGAAAGTTAGAATCAAAATGCCACCATATGCTTTACACACATGCTTTTGACTCGCTTATTTGAGAGATCGTTTCCCACGCCCAGCGTAGCCTTGCCTAGCGGCGTTGGTTCCCTTTTTTCTTTCCAAATAAAATAGGTCGCTCAGGAAGCTCGTTTTTTGTCGTCCTCCAAAGAAAGCTCATCAAACTGTTTACATAGAGAAAACATTTGTAAGTTCTCAATCTCTTTTCAAAATCGGTACCAAGCATTCCTAGGGGGTTGCCTCAGTCAATCAGAAAGGCAAAGGAGAAACTATCTCGGGGAAGGCTGCATCTTTTGCCAGCGCTTTGGCATCATCCTTTCCTTCAATAACTTAAAATAGCCGACGAGTTGAAACTCAGGCTCGAGCAGAACTCTAGCAGGATTAAAGCCTCGTTCGCTCGTACTGAGCGGTGACATTTAAACCACCTCTCCTTCTCCGGGGATCTAGGGAGAGCAAAACTAGCTTTCTAGCGCATGGAAACAGCCTATGTGTTAAGATTGGGGCCTCAGGTGACAAACTCGATGTATGGACGTTTAGTTTAAATTGAAATGTGCTACAACAGCACTTGGTCAACTCTCACTAGGCGGGCCTAGGGATTTCTCGTTCGAGAAATTCAAAGGCTCGATAAAAAGGGCATCAAACTCGTTGACTTCCGTGGAGGGACTTTACTACATAAGGGCTAGAGACGCCTCAGACTCAGGGGATTCCATGAACTCCTTTCACTCTATTTTACCCTGTCTAGGGTCGTCAACCGAAGCCGGAGGCTCCTTCCAGTCTCAAGCTGTGGTATAGTCTCCTTTCCTCCTTCGTGCCCGACCCGGTCAGTAGGCGGCAGTGTCTAATCTCTCCGTCTCGTTTCGTAGGAATATTGTAGTCCAAAGGTCATTGCTCCCTAGAGGAAACCGGTCTCGGAGCTTCATGAGATAGATTCTAGGGCTCATTCGTCAGAAAGTTTCCTTCTTCGCTATTGAGCCCCTGAAAATTACAGGAAATACCTCATCGATACCTAAAGTAGCAATCCCTACTGGAATGAATCCGTATCGGCGCCTAATCAGAAGAAAGGTCCCCCCAGGTGAGGGAGGAGCTTGCTTGTCCGATATAGGGATAGGGGAGATTCCATGCCGCCAAGAGGCGTGTAGGTCTGTTGGGGCCGTGAGGGGCGGGTATAAGTAGTTTCGAGGGATTCAGGGGATCCATAGGAGCTAAGGACTCCGACCATCTCTCTTTCATACGCAGGCGTATTGGTTGAATCGCATGATAAAAGCAGGATGTATCCGAAGAGAAGTCTATGGATCAGGGGTATTAGTGCCCGATTCACCTCCTTTCCGTTCCCATAGTTGCCTACGCCCTTGCCAAGGTTTAGGTTAGCTTTGCTTTCCTAGACAAAGATTTGTCAGTGATGCAACTGACTGCTCCAGTCAATAATGTAAAGAATACATAATGTC